>CAJNJA010062253.1:0-23428 GCA_905231915.1 Symbiodinium necroappetens
GGGGGGGGGCGTCCGCCTTCCTCCTTTGCCCCGGTAGAGAGAGAGCGAGAGAGAGAACCACACAAAGAGCCGCTATGGGGAAAGAGTGTGGAATGCGCACATGCTGTCTTCAGTAACGGCGTTACGATCTGACTTTCGGAGGTCGTCTTGCCTTTGGCGCAGCTTTATACCCAGCAGCAGAAGCACGACTTGGCTGTTGAGGCCAAAACCGTACAGTGCGAGCCGTGCTCATGGTGCTTGTGATCCCGAAGGTTCTTGCGAAATTGCCTCTCAGCAGTGGGTTCCTGAGCCAGTGCTGTTTGGGATACAGGGCGTGACAGACGGCCTGTCCGAGGTCGCACGCAACCAACAACAGTTGAGGCCATCGTGAACCTCCACCAGAGGCCGCCTCCGGTGACCGTCAGAGTGCGTACGCTGGAAAAATCATGCTGGTGTCTGACAAGGCAAAAGAGTCCTGACAAGGCCGTCGCCTGCCTCAGGGAGGCGCGCCTCTTACAGCCCAGCTCCGAATCACATTGTTTATTCCCGACACCTCTCAGTGCCTGCTCCAGGCCATCAAGTACTGGTCTTCACAGGAAGAGGAGTCAGAAACTTTGGCTCAGGCACGCGGCTGGTTTGGTGTTTAACATGCCTTGCTGCAGTGTGTCCGCTGGGCGGTAATACCTTCACAGTACGGTACCATCTCTTTCTGCCTCTCAGGGGGTGGTCCACAAGACTACATGGTATGATGTAGACGAACGAGAAGCGACAAGTTCATGAAATGCTAAGAACATTCAGTTGCCGGAGCGCAAGCTCATCCGCAATAAGAAATTATTGGGTCCTTTTTCAAACCATCCGTTGTCAACAATGGGGTCACTCCCTGCTGGTTACTGTGGACGGGTGTGCCGCATTTGGGCGTCTATACCGTTCTATGCTTGAGCTTGGCTGAGAGCCGGACTTCGTGATGTGGGAGCATCTATTGCCCTGTCTGCTACTCACTTCGACGGCTGTGTCGGAGCGGTGAGAAAATCGAAAAACAACGTCTTTCGTCGCTTTGCCGTGATTTCATGCGCTGCAAGGCCTCTCAGTCAAGCACTTACCCTGACCCTGTGAGGTGGTTCGAATAGCTGCAAGGCTGGCCATGCAGCTGAAGGACAGAGCGTTCGCAGCCGAGGCAACGGACTCTGCAAGCAGGGGCTCTTATGCTTTGCATGCTCGCGCTGCCACTGGCTGTCCGTATGCCATTTGGCCCGTGAGGCAGCGCTGTCTATGACACTTGCAGTAGCCAGCAGGATCCAGCACAGCAGCCGTCGATTCCAATCGCTCTAGTCTTCTTTCCCTCACGGATGTCATCTCTTTCGCTCCTGTCGGGCCAACCGCAGCTGCCTGAGCTTCCGCCACATGGAAATCAGGTTCTATGATGCAGGACCCCCAACCCAAAACCACCTTGGCAGATTTGGTCACAGCTGCTCTTGCGCAACCGGGTGTGACAGATGAAGTGCATCTTGCTTCGTCACTGGACAGTGAACCGCAGCGGGTGTGTCCTGAAAGTCGGGCGCACGACAGAGAGGCGACGTGCTCCGATGATGGAGGTCTGGCACAATCGCTGCGAAGTCCTGAACTGAGGGTGCACAAGCAGGCCAGCGACACTGCGAGATCGCCGGCGAGGTGCCGCGGGGTTCGGCAACCTTGGCAGAAACCTGCGAGTGCAAGACCCATCCGTCTTCCTCCACACTTAACCCTTGCAGAGGCAAGTTCCGTTGGTCTCGTGCAATCCAGAACAGCCAAGATACCGACTGCCTCTGTGCTTGAGTCGTCAGCTGTCAGACAGAAGAGGCTTTGCCGTAGAGGACCCTCTACTCCGCATCGCCGCGACAGAGAGGAGGCATGTTCACCAGCCTTGCACGAAGCTAAACACGAAAGGCAGGCAGGAGAAAGCGCTGCAGATGGGTTTCCCAGACACAGAAAGCCCTTCCAGAGTGGGCCTGTGAAGCCAGTGACGCCTGAGCCACGAATGCCGCGAAGCAAGAAGCTGCAAGTGGAGAGTGCCACGATCTCGGAGGGTTTTGCTGCATTGTCAGAGGTGGAGTCCAGTGTGTTCCGGATACTCAGGACTACACCCAAGCCACAGAATCCTGGATAGCGAGGCGACGGGGCTGTCTTTTGAATTTTCGTGTGTCACGCCCCATCGGCGTTATGCTGAGGATACCGTCCGACGATACCTTACAAGAGCGACGACAGCAAAGAAATCGAATTGCTTCGCAGCTAGTTTTAGACCGCCAGCTTCAAACCATTGCGTTACCAGACCGGAACAGCAAGGTTGTAGCCAACCGCATCACTTCTCGCGAGTGGGGGACCTAGACCGGTCTTTCGGACGCTGTTTCAACGTTGCCGCATGCAAGGACCATTCGGGCAGCCTTCAAAGGCAAAAGTTTGCTCGAAGAGAGGCTCAGTAGAGCCGTCGTTAGCCGTGAATGCCGCACGTGCACCAGTCTGTCCACCTCGATTCGATGCAGGTGGATTGGCAATCTGGATGATTCTGCCGCAGACACCGCGCATATCTCAGTTCTACAGTGGATGCTTCGGTTTGTGGGAAGGTTCTGCAGTATTCTCCTGCTGCAGAACAGGTGGGGTTTGTTTTGCCCACGCCGTTCTCAGTCAGCAACAAGATTTTCATGCTAGTGACGAAGAAACTGCTCGCCACACACCTTGGACAAGCGCAAGCATTCCGGGTGCTGTAGTTGATGAGGCCGCAGGATTGTGCCTGACCGGCACCAGTAACCTCGCGAAGAGAGAGGCGATCCTTTTGGCATGCAGATGCCAGGAAGAACTCTCATCATGAGTTCGGCTTTCGAGCTCTACAGCTGGCCTCGAGCGCTGGCAACTGCACATGGCCCAGCCTGTGCTCCAAAGGATCGCAGGCCTTGCTACACACGTTGGCACAAGGTTTGCTGGCCCAGCAAAGCCTCATGCAGAAAGCAGGCTTTCCAGGAAATCATCGCCCTTTGCACACCGGTCAGCCCCAAGCCCCAAAGTGTTGCCCCATGCGGGCCACTCTCCGTGGCCAGGCGTATGTCCTGGAAACAGGCAGAGCACCAGCGACGTTAACGAAAAGTCCTGCGGCAGCACAACAGCAAGAGTAGCTCCAGATAGCTCCAGCCTAGAACAGCTACAAGGCTATACCGCCAGCCAGAACGCGGAACAATGGGTGACGATGGCAGAGCCGTTAACCTCACGCGAACCACTGCCTTGGTCAGCTCTTGGATTCACCGGGTGCTCACTTGCGAAGGTTGTCCTGCGCCAGTGAACACGCCTTGAGTTCCCTCGCAAGAACAGAAGGTTCGTGTGTGTTGCCCGCATAATAATGCTTACAGTATATGTCTCGTACCAGTCGTCGTCATAAGCGTGACATCATATCTTTGAGTGCTTTTAATTCTAAAGCTACGCCGCTCGCCTCGGCTTGACAGTGGCGGCATTACGTGCCTTCGAGTCTGCAGGACGTAGGAGCAGTATGTGGGAAGAAGAAGAAGCAGGAGCAGTAGTAGAGGCAGCCGTAGCAGTAAGCGGAGTAGTGGCAGTAGCAGCAAAAGTAGCAGCAGCAGCATCAGCAGTACTAGTAATAGGAGGCAGGAGAGCCGGGGCGGCAGAAGCGGGATGGCTGGGAGAAGAGGGGAGGGAAAGCGGGTGCTGAACTACGAAGTGGCGGACATGTTGCTTGTTTGTGTTGAACTGTTTGGAATAGCCCACGCGAGCGAAGAAGTTTGGCTGGTTAGAAGCAGTACCAGTACGTGAGTCATTTTAACGACCAGCGCTGTCACACAGCCCACTGTTTGGCTGATTACGGACAGAGACGGGTTCGGTGGAGGGGGGGCAGGAGGGGGGGAAAGGGAGGAAGGGCAAGGGAGATCTGTCCGAGGGGGGTCGAAATTGTGGGCCAATAATTATGGTGTCGCGATTTGGTAGAGTGTTGTTTTAGTTAAACTCCCAAGACGCCGGAGGCCTGTGGCCTCGGCGGATTGAGATACGTAGTGCTGGTCTGTTCCCACATAGTTGTTCACACGGCTCAGTTCTCATGCGCTGTGCCTTGCAACATGTCAATGCAGAACACCGAGGAGCTCAGCGTGCCTTCTGTTGGCACCTTACGGCTAAGCCTCTCACTCACCCGCCATGCCAAAGACAGCTGCGGCCAAGGTCATTGCTTGGCTCCGTCGCACTGACCTCTATGCAAACACTGCGTCTTGGTTGAACAGATGCAAGAAGGAAAGGAAGCCGACTCTAAGCTTGAAATGGACCAGATCCGTGTTGGGATGGCAGGCTCTGACGCATGTGGAGGCCATGAGCACTGCCTCTATCTTGACTGGCGACAAGTGACAGAGAACTAGATTTTCTCAAAACCGATAGCCGCATTACTGGCAGGTCCTGAATTTCGTGCAGCAAATCCTGGCCGGCCACGAGGCGCATGTCGTTGACAGTTGGGAAAACCAGCCGTGCTTTTGCCTGAAGGTGAATGCAGTTTGCAACGTTGCGGGCCGACGGGGCAGAACGGTGAGCGCAATACAATTTCAGGCGCATCTTACAGAGAGTTGGAAAGGGTGGGAGTGCACAAGTGGACAGTCCGTGCCAGACGAGCGGGGTGTACAGGTCGATGTAGGCCCCGGGACTTAATGCACAAGGCAGAACACTTCAGAACACAAGGGGCACCAGAGGTTGCCAGCCACCCTAAACATCAAGTCATGATGGCAGTCGCACGTTTTCTCGCGGTGTGGGATATGGTGCACCGTACGGTGGCAAAGGGCGGGGTGCAACAAACCACCAGGGCCAGCACAGAGACAGCAAGAGCCAACTTGAACCAGCGAATGCGTTCTCTGAGAGACGCCCTGCCAGCAGGAGCAGGCCAAACACTCCAGTGAAAGCAATGATACACGGGCACTGCACGTTCCCTCCGGGAAGTCGTAAGCCTGACAGAATAAAACGAAAAGAACATGCGGTTGACTGCTCTTGTGTTTTCTTCCATGCGACCTGCTCGCACGAAGATCAGGTAGTAGCGGAATAATGGAGCCATTGTCTGTGGGAGAACGGCAGAAGTCGCACTAACGAGAGAAACCACGATGACAGACTTGCGCTATGTCCTTCAGCTAGCTTTCTGTGCTCAGGCCATCATCCACTGGATTGCCAAACACAAGGCGAAGTTCCCAGGGGAGGTTCGTACGATGTTTGAACACTTCCAGAGATGGGACTATGAGCTGCATGAAAACATGTCTCGCGTTCTGAGCCCCATGTGTCTCCACTGCACTTCCTCCGAGGGTATCAGCTATTCAGAGTGCATCACGAAGCTCGTTCATCATCCCAACGAGAGGACCATCATTAGCTTGCATTCATTTTCAATGCCTGGTTGCACCAACCTAAGCGCAGGACCAGATTAGAGCACTACTTTGAAGAGTTTGCTCATGCCAGCTCACATGGTGGCGAGCTCGGGTTCGCCTCAACAGATAGGCACGATCTCCTTGCAAGTGCTATGGCATTGCTACGGCTATTGAGGCTTCATGACTGTCTACGAGTTCACTCGCTTTTGCCGGGCCTTCGGGCTCTTCCAGCTGCGACCGGGCAGGCTTTGGGGACATCTGCCGAAAGCCCAACCAACGTTTGCTTCTTGACATGACGAAAGGTTCGTGGAGGGCGACGTTCAATTTCTTTTTGACCTAGGCGGCCTCTGTCCCACTCTGCTACCTTCTGCTGCTGCCGCGTGTCGCAACTGCTCCTGCCAGGTGATGAAGGCAAAGCTGTGGACCTCGAGGGCTTTCGGCGAGTTCTGGAAAAGGCAAGCCTGCTGCTCTTCTTGGTCACAACTCCATCCCTCTAGCCTGCAGGTGGCTGAAAGGTTGGACTTGCCGGCGCAGGCAGGTTGCTTTTGGTCAGTGCAGCCTGCGTTATGGACTGTTCCAGGAGCTGCTACATTTCCTTGGAGAGAAGGATGCCGAGCGTGTCTTCCGAGAAGGAGCGCAAAAGCAGGTTGTCATAGAGGTCTACCCCAAAATCACAGAAACTGGAACCTTCGCAGGAATGGACAGTGCCGGACTTCGCCGAAAGGCTGTTGTGGCTAAGTGACTTGAAAAATTGTACATACTTAACATCTGCGCGTGGGACCCTTCTCTGCAGTTCGCACCACGCATAACCGCTCCAAACACACATACCGGCTCCAAAGTGGGCTCCTGCTGTGCATCGCTGGCATGGGGCCGGACTGGAGCAAACGCGCTCGTCATGGCCTTTCTCAGCAGGATCACAACAAGTGAACCGAATGATGCAAAAGCTGTACAGACCAACGCCTGCGCAGGGTGAGACGAGAAGGACCGAGCGAACGAAGCGTAGTAATGCAGCATAGGGGCCGGGGCGAGCTTTAGCACGGAAGGTGTACCAGAGCTATCTTGAGAACATCGACGGATCTGACTACGAAGCGCTTTGCGGTCTCGTGCAGGCCAGTGCGGCTCCGAAAGCTCTTGCGAAGAAACCGTTGCGGCTGCTCTAAGGCCCTCGCTGTGACGGATCCAGAACGGGCCACCGAGTGCGCACCGGCTCGGGGGTTGGCAAAGCTGCTTGGTCACGGCATCCTTGGCTGAAACCACCAATGTTGCTAGCAGGTATGCCGAACGGTTGCAGGTGCCGGCTTTTGATCACCTGGATCCTGAGGACCCTTGAATTACAACGTTCAGCATCTTTAGTTCAGGCTGTTAGAAGATACTGCTTGAGGAGCTGGAAGCACAACCCATACCTAAGGTTGGTGCGATGCCGCGAGCTGATCCTCGCTTGCTTACCACACAGCTAAGTATGACATGTGTCATGTGAGCCACCACACTTGGCACGACTCGTGCCTGGAGTAGCCATCGGTGTTACCTTTTTGCGAGCAAGGAAGTGCACAAATCTATGTGAGACCTAGCGAGCTTTACAACGTTCGAACGCAGGCGCCGAAGTATTCACAAGCCTGATCAGCCTTCATGGCCGGATACGCATGCGCAAGAGAAGAGTCAGCCTGGAAGTTACTAAAGACGAGACCCAGGGATCTGGAAAAGAGGCAAGCGACTTGCAAGAAAGGTACTCGATGAGCGACTCAAGTCGCTTGCAAGGGTACCGACGTATGTGGTACACATGCTATGGGATCTTTTCAGCCTTCAAGCGGTCGGGTTGTAAATTTGGATTCCCGCTTTTAACTGCGAAATCACAATACATGGCGACTGTTGTAACTAGACTGAATTGAATTGAATTTAAGCGCGCGCTTCACGTAGCTGACATATGTCGCACAGAGGTCAATTGAAACGGAAGGGGTTTTAATTAAATTTAATTGAACAAACATGAACTTAAGCTCGCGCCCCACGCAACGCATGCCGACACATGTCGCGCATATGTCAATTGAATTTAATTGGTGTTAAATGAACTGAATTGAAGTTTAGCGCGCGCGCGCCACTCAACACATGCCGACATTTGCCGCACATACGTCAATTGAATTTAATTTGCTTTAGTTAAATTTGATTGATTTACTGGTATTTGAGCGTGTGCCCCACGCAACACCTGCCGCCATAAAGCGCACGCCCGACGCAACACATGCCGGAAATGTGTCGCATGCCCAAGCAACACATGCCGACATGCCGGACTCCGTTTCGGCGGCATCTTCAGAGATGCAAGGTGTCGCCCGTCACGCTGAAGAGAGGAAAAAGAAGCTCAAGTCGTTCGCCGCATCCTCCTCTCCGGGGGGTGCGCTCCGCACCGGCCCTTCGGGCTGGGGGAGAGTGGCCTCTCCCAGCCTGGGGCCTGGGCAGGGCTTGAGGCCACATATCCGACGCCGTTCCAAGCTCAGGTTGCGAAAGGTTAGGGAGCCTTGCAGCAATCCTTGGACCGTCTATGCAACTCCCTCTTCGAGGTCTTTTCCAGGGAGGACGGCGAGAACGAGCCAGCACGTGATCCACGCCGTGCAAGCAAGCAAGCAAGAGAGAGAAAGGTGTACCCTCCTTTTTGCCACGCCAGAAGGAGTGTGCCGGCGCGCAGAGGGGAAACAACCCCTTCCCCAAACCTGCAGAAAGCAAGGCGAGAAAGAGAAAGAGAGGAGACCGGGAGTTCGGACGAAGGTGTCAAAGTGAGTAAGGACACACTTCCCAAACCAGATCAATGGGAAACACCAAGACCAAGACCAAAATATCTCTGCAGGCAGGTTGCGTAAACGCAAAGGAAAACCTAACGTCGGACAGACAGTAGACAGCACGCAGATGCAGTAGTCAGTCACATCGTCTGGGTATGTCCCTGGTGCCTGCTGGAGACTGCAAAGAGACGACGAAATCGTGTGCGCTTCTGGCAATTGGTCAAAACTTTTTCTCCCACCCGTTCAGTGCCATGAAAGACTTGCGCTCATGAATGTTCAGGTTCTCGCAACGTCGCCGTGACAGGGAAGATGAGGTGCCAAGTGAGAAGGGATGTCTGTTCCTTGACAACAGCCATGGCTCAGGCGGACGGTAAGCCCGTCAGAGTCAAGAAGAAGCGGAAGCTTGGAGCTCAGCCACAGAAGCGCGTGGACAACAGGTAAGCCAGTGTCCTTGCGACACCATCTATACAAGTCTCTGCCAGGCGGAAGATCCGCTATCCGAAAGGCTTCGACCCGGAAAACCCTGGACCTCCCCCAGATCCGGAAAGGCCAGGACGTTACCGGCGAAGTCTCAACAGTCGCCTGTTGTCACTCTGTGATTGCAGGTGGCTTCCAAAGCGGGAGCGATCAGAATTTAAGCGGTACTGTCGTGTTTATTGCCATGCTGCAGCTGGCGGCTGCTAATGCTGCTGCTCCTGTCACCTTTGCCTGTTTCCAAGTGCTCACTTGCACAGCATGACAGGAAGAAGATGCGAAAGAGGGATAAGCACTTGCTTCGGGGCCCTCAGGGGCAGTGGTCTCAGCATCATCGGACTCGGACAAAACACAAGCTCAGCCGGTTGTTAGAAGTCTGCTCCTGCCCCAGGGCGATCACCACGGAGGACTTTCGCAAGCAGGGACCATCGACAGCCCAAGTGGAGGCTAGCTGCGTGGGTCAGAGCACAGCATTTCGTGCCTTGCCAGCTCCTGTTTGCACCATCCTTTCTCCATGTGCCGTTTGCCAGTTTCCCTTCAGGTCCAGTTCGAAAGGCGACCAGCATGAGATGTGCATGCACTCAGCGAGCCAGGTCTCGAAAGACGCAAGTGGACCTTCAAGAAGGAGTGGGAGAAAAGCTAAAGGCGACGCGTGGTAAGACAAATGCTGTGGTTCGAGACTGATGAATGCCGCGTCCCCAGCCGAGCCGAGGCAAGTGAGCGACAGCACCTGAAGGGCTTCCCTGACTCTTCACTCAAGCGCCATATGGGCCATAATGGTTGTAGGAGGAGTCGCACAATGCAAGCACGTGCAACGCAGTCTCATCAGATCTCAGTCAGACATTCCTTGCGCTGCGGAAGATAGGTAGCCAGGTAGCCTTTCGAAGTGCTGCGGATACCCTTCTTAGGCGAGCAAGTTTATGCAGCCGGTGCAGGTCAATCAGAATGCACTGGAGCATGACGTACTTGCCTGGAGGTCTTGCCACGCCTGTGGAAACAGAGCTGGTTTGCCATGCACCACCCCGGCCGATCCACACTTGCTGCAAACGTCGGCAGCTTGTTAAGTTAGATGCAGTTGAACTGCCCATGGCTCGAAATGAATTCAATGGTCAAGGGGCAGAGACCATGCCGTTGGGACTGAACTTTCAAGGCATAATTAATGTCCGAGCTCTGCTGATTTACAGGGAACTGTCGCAACTACAGACAGTTGCATCGCTCTCGCTTGTTTCAGATTCAGCAACGAATGGCAATGCCAGCATGACTCACCGGATGTTTTCGGCACAGTGCTTTGTGCCAAGCCTCCAACAGAGATGATGGCTCAGGCTGGACGTGAAGATGTCAGATCGCTTGTAGGCGTGAAAGTACGTGCACGCTGTTGGCTGCAGGCGTGCAAGGTGCCGCAACTGACGAGATGGGAAATGGTATTTTCGGAGGTGCAAGAAGTGGACTGCGGCTCTGAGGGCTGCGATTTACAAAACGATGGATGTCGAGGACGTAATGACGACGAGGAGGAGGAAGCTGCGGAGCAGAAGGAGTGGAAGTGGAGAGCCTGACTTAACGCGTCACTTCCGCTTCGTCGATTCGCTTGCGAAGGCCTTGGAGAAATGGAGGCCCGAGCTCTTCGGGCCAGGCCCCCAAGGCCCAAGGCCTCAGAGGCGAAGCGTCTTTGGAAGAGCGGTCTCCTTCAGTCTTCCGAGGCACGGGTCGGTCACGGTGAAGAAATTCCAGGCCCAGTCCGACCCCGAGACTCGCGAGACTCGCAAAGCTCCGTGCGTTGAAGTGCCGATTTCTGCCGCCTCTCAGGGGATCACAGGATGACTTGAGCATCGAGGGTGACGACATGCCAGGAACCCTCGAGTCATAGAGGACAAAACCGTGCTCCCGATTTCTCAGTGACAGATGACAAAGGTCCGTGGCTTCCTCCGTCAGCCAGATGGAGGAGGCACCAGACGAGTGATGCTCGTTTTGCTGTTAGCCTAGTTAGTGGCGAGGTGACGTTGAGCTTACACCGATCACCATTTGTGCCTTCAGGAGAAGGAAATTGTTCGCGCCGAGGAGGAGGAGGAGGCTGCAGATGAGGACGAAGCACAAGATCAGGAGGGCTTGCTCCTGTGCTCGAGTTAAGATTAGCTTCTGCAGTGCCCAGATTGTCAGGAAAAGGGCTCGCAGCAGGAAGGCTCGCACAAAGAGGTCGAGACAGTAGTGTGAGAGCTGCGAGGGCTTGCCTTTCCGCAGCAGAATGCTGTCCTCAATTTTGGCGTGTCTGGGAGGGAGCCGGATCGGACAGCGAGGATGGGTTCGATCCAGAAGAGGAGGTGCCAAGCACTCCGTGTTGAACGAAGCGGTGCCCCGAAGAAGTTTGTGTCAGTTACAAGCAGATGCAAGCAGCATCCAGTAATGAAGAGTTGTGGGGACAGGCAGCTGCAAAGAGGGATGAGGCCCGCAGGAGAAAGAAGATCATCGTGGTGTTGCTGGCACGATTGCTTTGTCTCCTGGGTGCGTGAGGATTTGGATATCTTCTTGAATTCCTTAAGGTACTATAAACTTTCCTCTGCACGACTGTGCCCGTCTTGGCAGCGCATGGAATTCGAGCCACTGCTTTCGCTCCACGAGCCGCTGGGTGCCACAGTGGAGGAGCCTCCTTCAACCCTTTTTTTCTTACTTACTCGTACGACCGATGCAACGCAGGAGCCAGCAGAAATCTTCTCTGTCGGGAAAGGTGGCAAGCGGAACAAACGCCTTGAAGAGGCAGATGCGGTATCGTAATCAGCGCGGTCGGCTTGTTCATGTGGTCGGCTCGAATCCTGACGCATTCCCACTGCAGGCAGCCCTGGAAGATGCGAAGGTTGCCTACCGGGCCAAGTCTAAGGCACCAAGAGGGACGGGTCCGGGCTGGGCCTCTCTGCAGAGTCTAACGTGTTGGCAAGGTAGCTGCAGGCTGGCTTCTTGAAATGGGACTGGAGGTGCAACTTGTACGTGTTTTTGCCATGCCCAATGGTGTTGTTCCTCATTCATCAGGACTGCCTGCTGGCAGAACTGGCGCAAGGTGTTGGAGAGGACCAGCACGTGCTTTCTGCGTCTTCTTCCTCTTACCTCATTGCTCTTTCTCTGGCTATCTGCATTCGAATTCCTTGTGCCGTCCAGGATCCAAACGAGCTACGCTTTGCACTCGAACAGTGGACGTCTCAGTCAACACGATGCCTGTTGAGAGCATCACGAGTGCCTGTGCGGCATTGCGCCCTAAAACCGAAACCGATTTGGCACAAAGTCCTGGCACAGAAGCGGGAAGGCTGGACCTTCCTGTTGGAAATGGAAATGACCACCTTGCCAGAGTTGTTTGTGACAACAGTCTCGAGGATCGCGCCTGTTGAGGGTGCGATCCTCGTGACAGTCGTACTTCCCTTCACCGCAGGGGGTCAGAGGGGCTCCAGAGCATTCTGCGGAGGTCTCCTGTCAAGTTGCCGCTGTAGCCCGCCCAGGAGCAAGCGCTTCATAGTGGATGATGACTTGGTGGTGTGGGACCTCGGGATTTCTGGCTCCACACTCCGGCTTCATGGCTCAGCCCCTCAGGTAGAGAAGACTCTGGTTCAAAAAGTTTTTGATGCCTCAGTCCCAGGTGATAGGCATCGTATGCATATTTGCATGATTTGCCTCTCGTTGTGACTTTGCTTCTTGTTTCTGACATCTCTGTGACAAGGTCATGGAAAGTGACATTGAGACAATGACTGAAGTGCTCAACAAACTTGGAGAAGCAGAAGAGGTCCCTCTCAGCTTATGCTCTCAGTCGCTTTGGCTGCTTCTGGGCTGGGCAGAGGCGGGTGTGCGACTGGCTGTCAGAGACTCTCTTGGAGAGTTGAAGCCGAGACCTCACAGTGAGAATCCACCACAGCAGAATCAGACTCTGGGCCATCCTTTCTTGGGCAGTCTTTTCTCGCATGTGGTTTCAAGGATCAGAGTGGCAAATGACATAGAGCTTATCGAGCGGGTGGATCCAGAGGTGCTGCTTTATTCTGCCTTTCAGGGATGACTTGATCGGCAGCTGTCCGTGAATCTCTCTCGGCAGAGGACTCTGTTCAAGCCAAGGCTCAAGTTCAAGCTCTACATTGACTCTATACCACGCTCCCCAGAAAGGGACCTGCTCCGAGTTTGAAGTTGATCTAGTTGAGCCCGAGCGGGACCCAATGGAACAAGAAATCCAGACCCAAACAACGCAGCCCACCGCCGCAAGAACAGACTCCTGGCAACTTTGCCAGATGCCTCGCGCGTCGATCCTGCTAGCCATGTCGCTGTCTGTTGCGGGAGCGGCATGGTGATGTGCTCAGTCGGGCTGCAACGCATTTATGTAAGACAGAGCCCTGAGTGGCCAGCTAACAGCATGCATTCATCAGAAGGGCTGGCGTGGTAAATCATTGCGAAATAGAGCCGAAGGACCAGGGATTGCGATCTCGCCTGCGTCCAGTACCACGATTTCCAGGCCACGGGTTGCTGTTTGGCAGTTTTTCCAGGAACACAGAAACCCCTGTGTCAGGACAGTCTGCATCTCGCCAAAAGTAGATGTGTCCATGGCCCAGCGATGATCAGTGATTTTCGGGCAAGTGCCCTTTTCCAAACATCTCTTTTCAGGAGCAAAGAAGCGACTGCATGGGAGTGGTGGACTTTTCCGAGAACGGTGGCATCTTCGCTCTTTGCAAGACCGGGTCTTTTTGACACTCTGCGAAGTCATACCAGCGCAATACCAGCCGGGACTGCAGGATCGACTCCGACATTCGCCATTGGCCGAAGGCCTCATCATTTGTGTGCATGTTGCGCGTGCGCACGCGGTCAGCATGAACTGGACAGGTGTGCGTCGAGCGCCGAGAGAATTCTGAGCTGTGAGTCTGCAGACCTGGCGGCGCTGCCAGGTCTGGATAGTCGTTCTGCGGTAGTTCGCCGAGTTTGGGCGCCACAAGTGTGCCCTGCGTTGCAGCGCCCTCCATGAACTTCCGAACAGCATCAGACGTTGACGATCTTGATGATTCGTGATTCTTTGTCGGGGCTCGTGCTCTAGAGACTGGCCCGAGAAGCACTGCAGGAAGAGCAGCGAGCCAGAAGGGAGGAGGAGAAAGTACAGAGGTGCCCCTTGCAAAGTGAGGACTCCAAAGCGAAGCGATGCGAAGCGCGTCTCGCTGAGGGCAAAAGAGAAGATGGAACGAAAGAAGGAGCTGCAGAAGCGCAGGACGCGACCTCGGTCTCTTCACGGGCAATGCTTCATGCACTTGCCGCACTTGCCAACAGGCGCAAGCGAGGCCAGCAAGTGTGGCCTCCTTCGGATCTCCGTCCATGGGTCAGAAGATGTGCTTGCAGAAACTCGCGTACACTGCTTGCAAGGGAGAAAGGGTGAGGAGGAGCAGGAAGCGGAGTCGGAATCTTCTGACGAGGACGCGGCAGTTCACGTCATGATGTGCCTTAGCGCATCCTTGACTGCCAATCCTGTCAGGATGGTGGCCCTCAAGACGTGGCGGCACTCGCCTTGTCTGTTTTGGCGACGGGAATGTGTCGGGTCCTGCAGAACCTTTAAAGTACAGGACAAGAAAGCATTGGCGTTTCGAAGGCTGCAGGCAGGGAAAGGGTCCTGCCGTGGAGTCTGATGGGGTTTACAGAGTTCAGTATGCTTCGACACGGAAACGTGCAGGTGCAGATCAAGATCGAAGAGTTTCTGAAGGCATACACCCGAGGCATGATCCTGACACTGTGCTTGGAATGTCCGGCTTCACATTGGCTGGCAGGTCAAAACCTTGTCAAGATCAATGCTAAAGGGAGGAGGTGGGCTGCTGGCATAAAACATAAAGTAATCTGGGCTGTACGCTGTTGCCTGGCCAGGGTTTGCTCGTTCCATGCTCTCGACACTCGACAAACCCGGGAAAACACAGCCTGTGGAGCCATCCCCACCCCCTTTACTAACTGTAGGGGGGGGGGGGGGGGGGGGGGGGGGGACATAAACAGTGGTTATAAACTAAAGCTGTTAAGGGTTTTGGAGAGTTTTAGAATGTTTGAACTGTCTGAAGGAATTCAGTCTAACTCACGAAACTGGGGACATACATCACATGTTTACCGTTTCCTTATCATGGTAACTTGCACTCAGTTCGTTCTCAGCTCGATTGTGAAGCATCTACTCGTCGCGTTTTGCCTTGGCGTCGATTTGCATGAGGTTTAGGAAGTTGGGTAATTTAGGGTTTACGGCGTCTTTAACCGTGTGTAGAAGTTTGGTCTGTAAGGCTCGCGAGCTTTGTTTCGAGTGTTCTTCCCGTCTTTCCGATTATGCGCTTCAGGCATGGTCATTCATGCCCTATATACTATGATAGCAGCATGGACCAAAGCTTCGTAAACCCTGAATGCAAAAAAAAACGCAAACTCCTGTAACCCCTAAATGCCATCAAGTGGGGTTTGCATTAGGGCTGTGGGGCTGTGGTGAGTCTTTGTCGAAACATAGGAGATGGTACATCTGGACTGTCCCTATATATGGGTTACGACCTAGTAAATGTTAGTAATCAGGACCTGGCTTCAATTCATTCAACCCTACCCATAGGCCCCTAAGTAGTTCCTTCTTGAGATTAACTTATAGGATTCTAAATATAAACCCCCAAAGGAACTACTTAGGGGCCTATGGGTAAACCTAGACGCCGAAAAGGAGCTTCAACCAACTGCTTTCGGTTTTTGACGGCTCCAGCCGTGGCGATCTGACTCCCAACAAAGGGCCCAAGACACAATCCCTCAACCCCAGTTCCAAAGCCACGACCGATTCTAGGTCAGAGCTCTTGCTTCTTAGAGTGTGAACTTTAAGACACTAGGGATTTCGCAGCCCTGGCAAGCGTGTCAGAGCTGTGGTTTCCGAGGACAGAAAGTCGGTTTTTGGTTTTGGGGTTCAGGGTTTAGGGCTCTTGGTTGTTGAGGGTTAGGGTGTGCTCTTTTTTCCGCAGCCGTGGCATTGTTGAAGTTTTGATGCCTCAAACTGAAAAGTGCTACCCCCAGAAGGCTCAAAGCACTTACAAACAGCGCTTTGAGCCACCGGGAAAATCGGACGTCTCCTGAGATTTTCAGACTGCAACTCGAAACCCTGCGGGTTTGAAGGCGAAGGTTATAAATGTATAATCCTGAAATAGTGTACCCTATAGACCCTAAACTAAACCGTAAGACCGTAAAACCAAAAAACCTTGTAATGCAAAGCCCTAAGCCCTCAAACCCTCATATACATCGTGATCTTTCTCGGATGGGAAACTGCCTTTGCGCTTACCCACAGGCCCCTAAGTAGTTCCTTTTTATGCTTTATATGTAGAATCCTATAAGGCAATCCCAAAAAGGAGCTACTTAGGGGCCTATGGGTAGGGCTTGGAAGGTGATCAACCCGTATCAGCTGCCAGCACTTTCGACGTCCACCGACTGGACGGTGTGGACCTACAGTAACCCATCAGGCGCGGGTGTTGAGTATAGAGTTTCGGGTTTAGGGGTTTAGGGGTTTAGGGTTTAGGGTTTAGGGGTTTAGGGGTTTAGGGGTTTGGAGTTTCGGGTTTGGGGGCTAGGGTTTGGAGGGCCTAGGGTTTCCCGGTAGGCATATGGGCACTGTTCGCCACAGACTGATCGGTTTGCTAAGGCTTCAGATACGGTAATGAGCTGAGCATACTTGTTGGTATGGTATGGTTGGCGTGGTTGCCGTAGCTTGTTGCAAAGAGGCTAGCAGTATTGAGTTTACTCACGATGGTCAGCATCATCGCCGCTGGCGAATCGCCACCATCGTTGGCAAAATCGTCGTCGCCACCCTTGTCATGTTCATATGCATCTCATCATCCGCACCATCTGCGTCATTGCAATGGTATCATCATTTCCACCGTCATCGTTATCTTCATCTTCAACTTCATTTTCTCATTACTTGCGCTCTACGCTCAGATTTATTTTTTTCATGAGCACAAATCTGGACAGTGAGGTGCATGCACAGGCAAAGTCCGTGTCTAGCCGTGTCAGCAAAACATGGCGGGAGCTCCGTAGGCACCCATCTGGCTGGAACCCGAGTCGCAAGCTTGCACGAGTATAGGCGATTTTGAGGGGTACGCGCAGGATTCCCGTAACACGCATGGCGCTGTGGCGGGCCCAAAATTTGTGCGGCACTGTGGCCCTAAACCCTATACACCCTAAACCCAAACACGGCATTGTGGCGGGAGCGCGATTCATCAGGTCCGGATGTGCCAAAGCTTCCAAGGTCCGCGACTTTGGAATAGACCGACAGCAATTCCGCCCGTCTTTCCTAAACCCCTGGTAGCACAAACTCCACTAGAATCCATGCAATCCATACATACGTATATATATATATGCACATAACATATAATACACTTATATACTAGAATCCTTAACATTAGGACTCCCCGAAGCAGTCACCCGAACATTTCAGGCACCCAATCGAGCCCCAGACTCGAAGCCCTCCACCCTGATACTACGGTTGATGATATAAATCCTGCAGTACCTTAAGGACCCTAAACTATATGGGAATTATGGTATATTCCTACCTTAAGGACCCTAAACTATGGGAATTATAGTATATTCCTACCTTAAGGACCCTAAACTATGGGAGCTATGGTATATTTCCTACCTTAAGGACCCTACACTATGGGAATTATGGTATATTCCTACCTTAAGGACCCTTCACTATGGGAACTATAGTATATTCCTACCTTAAGGACCTTAAACTATATGGGAATTATGGTATATTCCTACCTTAAGGACCCTAAACATGGGAATTATGGTATATTCCTGGTTTATGGGTACTGCAGGATTTATATCATCAGCCGTAGAGCCTCTTTTTCAGTAAGCTCCCTACAAAGACTTGATGCGCACCTTACAGACAAGTAGGTTTGGTAGCTCACGGTATATTCCTTAGTTGACATTGATGTAAGAATATAGCTGTATATATACAAAGTATAATTTACTCCAAAATGCTGTTCCAATGTAAGGCCCGTAGAACCCTTTACAGTACACGCAGAGTTCTCTAAATTAGGGTCCCTTTTAGGGTCCTTTTTTATAAAGGTGCCGTACTATTTTGGGGACCTAGAAAGGGAACCGTTATAACCTAGAGAACTACCTATACTGAGAGGTGCTGCCGAAGCAGTGCTCGATCGCACCACTTTCCCGGGCTTCCCGCTGATCCCGCGGCTGAGCACCTGGAAGGTGCGAAGACTTCAGCACAAGGGGGGGGGGGGACTGCATTTTTGAGTTTAGGACTTAGGGATATTTAGGGCATTTAGGGCATATCATACGGGATCTCTGTATGGGTTTTACAACGGGTTTGGTGCTTCAGTGCTTAAAAGTAGAAGGGTTTCGGGTTTAAGTTTGTCCAGGGCCTGTTCAGGGCTATAGGGCGACTTGATTCGTCGTTCTACTCATGGGCTTAGGAGATGGAGATGTTCAACAGGCTGTCGCACTAGAAACGACGATGATTTTGGTTTTGATTCAATTCAGATCTTCGAGTATCGAGCATAGTCCCCGGCTGTGGGACTTGACGATAGCGGTGATGATGAGAGTGACTGGGCATGGCAATGGTGACAGTAGTGGTCCTGACGCTGCTAATGATGTCGGACATCGTGATGGGCTCGGATGTCCTTGTAGAGTCGTGGTGGTGGCTGCGGTGGCGGTGGTGGTGGTTGTGGTGGTGGTGGTCGTGGTGGTCGTGGTGGTGGTGGTGGGAGTATGTAGTGCTTGGAATCTGCAAGCTCCGAAACAAGTTCTACTTTAGGGTTCAGGGTTACCCAAGCCACGATAGCTACGCAAGCCTAGAGTCCCATGCGTTGTGTCAAGTGCTACAGTCTGCTGCAGGTAACAGCTCCTTCAGTCCAGTCGGCTGGGCGCACCGTATCAGGCTTGACTAGGGTTTGGGGTTCAGGGTTTAGAGATTCCGGAATCCGGAAAGCTGTCAAGTGGAATTACAGATTGCGTGTAGCGGCTGTCGGTAGACCGTCGAAAGTTTGAAGTCTTTAGACCTTTAGCCTTGCAGCTGAAACCTTTTGCGGCTTCCGAGGCTTCTTCCCTGTCGCTTGAGTTTGTGGGTGTTTTGAGTTTTTGGTGGGATCACATGAGCAGGCGAAAAAAAGCTGCAGCTTTTCCCTGCAGGCGATGAGTAGCGAATCCTTTTTGCCTCGGAGGGAACCCCCGCAATCCTCTCTGCACGTGTAGCTCCGGCTTCACCCCGCTCAGCACTGAGGACACAGGGTTTAGCAGGTCTCATGGAAATTTAGGGTTTTAGGGTTTTAGGGTTTAGGGTTTAGGTTTTGGGGTTTAGGGTTTAAGGTTTAGGGTTCTGACGATTTTTGCGTGCGCTGAAACGGGTAGTTAGTCCGAAATTTAAAGAGCTACCCGGAGGCAACTGTACTGCTATTTAACTTTACCTACCTGTGAAACTACAACGGGGTGTCACAGCCCACCCATGGTGTCACGTAGAAGCCTGAATCATTCGTAATCCTGCTCTAGAATTTCCTTCATATGCCTTGATGTACCTCAAGACGCTTCTCGAAGTGCCAGATCATCATTACTCGTTGATGCACAAGTCATCTTGCTTGGACTTTGCCCCATTACCTCATACCAAACGCGTTGCGTCATCTGCCTCGGTCCAGCCGCAGGTGAAGAGTAGTTTCGGCAGGCACGTCCGCAGAGGCACAACAGGAACCCCGAAGCCCTGATACGCGCAAGCCTGACAAAGGTCTCTAGACAACCACAGAAAAATTGACCAACCCTGGACCCTATACCCCTACACCCTAAGCCCTGGACCCTGAACCCCTACACCCTAAACCCTAAACCCTGACTAAAGCCACAAAGGTCTTTAGCTAAAACCAGATAAAACGAAACCCAAAGCTGCTACGCCGCTACGACAGAGGCGTCCTCTTCGAGCTCTCCGTCCCTGCCCTGGTGGTTGCTGGGTCGCAGCTGTGCCTTGGGCCGCAAGCTTTCGGACCCTCCTTGTACCCCCAAACGGGGGTAGATGGGTAGTTCTACATAATAGGGTCCCTTTCAGGGTCCGTACAATATTGGGGACCCAGATTAAGGGACCCTAATTTAGAGTGGCCTTCACAATTAATGGGTAGTTGGGTCCTAATAGAGGGTAGATGGAGGGTCTAGGCAGACCCAGAGGTAAAGCTGACGTTTCTTGGTGTTTAGGGGTTTAGAGTTTAGGGCAGTTCTAGAGGTTTCAGGGCTCGTTGTAGCATCTTTTTTCTCGCCTGCCAACAAGGCATGTGTGTGTGTGTGCGCGCGCGCGTGGTGAAGACCGCTCTTTCCTGGCAATGGCCCTCGACGATGGCATTCTTTGCACCCCTTTGGTCCCCCCCGAGAGCTTAAAATAGTGTCTTCGGGGCCGTGAAATACGAGCAGACGCAGCTGTTCTACGGTCCAGCGCTCAACCCTGCATGCTGGATCTCAACCAGCACACCCCCAACTGCGCTTTGGTAGGGACGACGTACCCAGTACAAGTCCTCTGTTAAAGGGTGCTTGGGGCGTCCTGGAAGAGCCTCGAGCACAACAACCCCAAGCCCTGAATCCGAAAGCCCAGTCTAGGCTGACACAGCTGCAAGAGGTGAAGCTGCAAACTGGAACTGCAAGTCCCGAACCTAGAACTTGATAGAGCTGACTAAAATGTTGGCACTCTGATCATCTCTGTTAGCGCTTCCGGTTTAGGGCTTATAGGGGATCTGTAGATTCCTTCACGCTTTCGATCTAAAGGACGATGCAGGCAGTCATGGGAACACCCCGCTCCTCTTTTCCAGCATCGGCTGCATTGCTTTCGCAAGATCGTGTCATGCCGTGGTGACCTTGGGCTGTCTCTTTTCCTAACACTCCATGTGCCCAGATGATATACAAGGGCCTTCCCTTTTTCGGTACTTTGGGGCCGAAGTGCATATATACTATTTAGGGTAATGTAGGGGCCTAAATAAATTACCAGGGGGTTCCTTCTACTAAGTATTGTACAATGGGCCCCAAAACCCTGATCTAGAAAGTAAGGTCCCTACATAACATGGACCCATAGGGTTTGGATTGCCTATAAAGCCGAGCTCAGTCGCGCGAGGCTGATTCACGCCCCCGAGGGCGTCGATATCACGAGGCCTCCTACTTGACCCGCGGCAGCGTTGGAGGGAAAGAATTGAGTATGCGCAGGGGTAAGTAGCCACGTCAATAGCCACAATAAATAATGGCAATAGTGGTAATAGTTTCAATACTATAGTAGTAATAATACATTGTGCCGGGAATTTAGAACAGCTATTTTGCGGAACCGTCTTGACAACCTTGGTCATCTTGGTCAGGCGGGCAGGAGCAAGATTGCCAAGCAATCTTGGCCATCTTGCCCCTGCCCCGCCTTGCTCGCCGACTAGTCTACCTTTTGGAGACCAAGATTGCAAGATTGCTTGCAATCTTGCTCTCCCCCTTGCCCCACTTGCCCCACTTGCTCGCCGACTAGTTTACCTTTTGGAGACCAAGAGTGCAAGATTGCATGGCAATCCTGGTCGCAATCTTGATTTAAAAGGTATCAAGATTGGAAGATTGCGTGGCAGTCTTGCCCACATGATTGTTCTAAATGAGTATAGTAGTATCCCTTCATCGACTAAACCATACCCGCCATACCTAAATCGAAGTATGAAACATACGGCACCTACTGTTATTCTGAAGAATAACAGCTGCTGTGGGAAGCAGTAGGAACCATGGGTAAACAAGATTCACCTATCCTCCGGAACATTGGGGAGTCCGAAAATAGAAACGCATTCCGCGGCAGCATCACAGATGAAGATCATAGATCTTGGCAGGATGCACGCCGATTGGGCATTCTACTGGGACCACTAAGTGTCAAGTTTTGGAGCCTGTGAATGATTCTTGATCCGATGAGTGTCTCAAGCCTACAGCCAACAAGCTCAGCTTCTAGCCGATCAGTGTGGATTGTTGAGTTATTGAAAGGCTCCGATAGCTACGCCAGCGGTCTATACTTCCAACAAGAATGGGAAAATAAGGACCGAGAAAACCCCAAAACCCTAAGCCCCTAGACCCAGAACAGCTAAACCCTTAGCCCTAAACCCTAACCCCAAACCTCAAACCCTGAACTCTAGATCCGGTCGCCAGCCACGAAAGATACGAAGCTCACGTATCAGCAGCGGTTCCAGGGGATTTTGGGTGTCAAGGTTTATAGGTTTCAGGCTGTGGTGTTTAGGGTTGTAGGCCTAGGGGGTTAGGGTTCTTAGAATTAGGGCTGATTTCTTAGGTAGTATGACGGAGACTCCTTGAAGGGGACCCTTCTGAACCGTGCTTGTGGCTCTCTTAAAGGGGACCTTATTGAGAGGTCTATATCCCCAAGGGTCCCCCCAAACCTAACTCCCATGATTGGGACATCAAGCATCTTCAGCAAGCCTCTGACGTACCCTCTTTCGACAAGCCAAGCAACACGCCCGCCGCCAAACCGTATGAAATCAAGTGAAACCGCCAACGAAACAGACGCGCCCGAAGTAACGAGAAAGCTAGATTAGAGTCAACCGTATAGAACCCTCTTAAAGCCTTGAGAATTCGAGCAAAGACCGTATGAAGCCTTCTTGCATCCATTGAAACTCAGTTCTGTCCCTTTTAGACCTGAGAGATCTGAGGCTCCACACAGTTGGGCAGCGTCCTGGGTGGAAGGAGCTGAAGCTAAGGGGTTTCTTGGCTTAGGTCGGGTGAGGGCTTTAGGCTTGTACTGTTTGCTATGGGAGTTGTTTACCTTAGGCAGGGCCGACTATTTGACTATCCGCCGTTAGGGCTATATCCTGCAACTTTTTAATTCTACAGTTACACGTGTAGTGGTACGGTTTTGGGGCTGGCGGCTGGAGATTTTATAATAAACCCTAAACCCTAAACCCAAAACCCTACATGGTCCTTGAACGTTTAGGGTAAAGCCAGCTTGTGCATCCGATTTCGGCCCCAAGCCCTGAACTCCCTAAAGGGTTTAGGGCTTTAGGGTTGTGGGGTTTAGGGCTTTAGGGTTTTGGGCTATAGGGCTTTAGGGTTTTGGGGTATACGGTTTAGGGTTTCGAGTGTAGGAGCGGCCTGAGTGTTAAGTTTCAGGACTCCGGTGCAAGCCACTCAACCACCCGCACCTCTAGAGCCTCAGGGTTTAGTGCTTTTTAAGGGTTTTGTTGTTTTATTTCAGGGTTTTAAAGGGTTTAGGGTGTTTTTAAGGGTTAAGGGTTTAGGCCTAAACCCTGCTCCCTCAATACGATGTTTAGGATGTTGGGGTGCAGGGTTTCTGGGTCGAAGGAGTCCAACACTAGAGCCAGACCCGGGAGTTAAGACCTTTATAGGATGTGGGGAGTTTGCGGCTCTGTTTTTTTTTTGCGGGGGGAGGGGGATGTAGCATTCAGGCAGCCTACCGTATAACCCGGTGTACTTCCTGGTGTTCCGGGGCTATGGGGTGACGCAGGCTGGAGAGCAGCTGCTGGATCTTCCATATACCAGGGCCCTCAAAAGTACCCTCAAACACCAACGAATGGGTATTTAGGGTCTAATCGAGGGTAGACGGAGGGTCTAGGTAGTCTGGTTGAGAGACTAGGTGTGAGGCGTTTGGGGTTTCGGGTTAAGGTCTAGGGTTTCGGGTTTAGGTGCTCGGGTTACGGTTGAACATGAAGCCCTAAACCCTAACTTAACTAACAGTCCATGTACCTATGTCGACTTTAAGGCTTTCAACTTCGTAAATACTATATGAGTTCATGCACATTAGGGTTCTAGGGAACCCTAAACCCTAAAAACCCTGAAACCCTAAACCCCTAAACCCTAAACCCTGAAGCCCTAAACCCCTAAGCCCTAAACCCTGAAACCCCTAAGCCC
>CAJNJA010062264.1:0-23185 GCA_905231915.1 Symbiodinium necroappetens
GTTTTTAGGGTTTTTAGTGTTTTTAGGGTTTTTAGGGTTTAGGGTTTAGGGTTTAGTTTAGGGTTTAGGGTTTAGGGGTTAGGGTTTAGGGGTTTAGGGTTTATCCATTCAGGGTTCCTGCCTTGTCTGCGCTTTCTCTGGTGTACTGACCCGGATAATCAGAAAAATTCGGAGCACGGTAGAAGACAATTTCCGGAAATAGCACGGGGGTTTTCATCATAAGAAGGATCCCCCAGAAGCACGTGCTTTCATTGCAGATAGGTGTTTACAAGTTAACATCACCGGAGCCTTGCTGTGTTTCCCTGTCACACCTTGGTGCTGTTTGGGTTGCACCGAAAGAAAACACAACCTTGTTCTTTTGTTTAATCCGGCAGACGGAAAACAAGCGTTCCACAAAAAGCGCGTGTTTTGTTGCACCTAAAGCCTTAAACTCTAACCCACTGAACCTCAAACTATTAACCCTAAGCCCTAAACCTAACTCCAAGCATGGGGCTCTTGAAGTAAAGGTTGTTTTTTCAATCTCAAAGCTTGAATTCCAAAGAGCTGCACCCAAACACCCCCAAAACCCCCATGAACCCTGGACTATGACCTCTAGAATCAGAAAGCCGGAGACTAAGTGACCTACAGCCCAAACCCAATCAACCGAAACCATTTTGCTATCAGTGCGACTTGGTCAGTTTACCATAGCGGTCTTTATGATTGGGGTTTGGCATTCAGGGTTTCAGAAGAACTCACTTGCAATCCTCATCATAGGGATTGTGTGCGAGAGTACACTACTACTGTTGATGATATAAATCCTGCATGACTTTCAGGACCCTAAACTCTGGGAATTATGGTATATTCCTTATTATGGGTGATGAAGGATTTATATCATCAACCGTAGTAGCTATAGTTATGGTATACTGCACTCCTGAAAGCCCCCAGTCTCATCACTCAGGCCTGCATATTCTGCAGGTTGCCAGTTCGCAACAGCCGTTTTCAGTCGTGTTTATGTTTGTGCATGTCGAGAAAGACATTCAAGAAGGACTTGCTTGAAGCACTGCGAGCAACATAGTCCCAGGTTCGGCATGCCGGCCATTGGTTGAAACGACGCTGGAGGGGTTGAGGTTGAAAGATGTAGTGTCGAGGGTGTAGCATTTGCATCATGCCACTGACGATTGAGGTGAGTCTCATAAGTGGCAAGACTGTGTCACTGCAGACACACGGGGACGAAACCCTGGAATCGCTGAGGGCGCGTGCGCAGAGAGCCCTGGGAGTTGCCAAAGGTCGACTCTTGAACTCCAACGGCAGTGTTCTTGATGGAGGAGGGCCACTAAAGAAGGCCAGGCTGCAACCTGAGGAGCCGCTGACGTTACAAATTCGAAGGATCGATATACAGGGCAACCGCTGGGCATTTGCTGCGATCCTGGGGGATGGCTCCGTGGTGACCTGGGGCGATGCCGACCGCGGTGGCGACAGCAGTGCTGTGCGAGATCAGCTGAAGAATGTGCAGCAGATTCAAGCAACAAATGTTGCCTTTGCTGCGATCCTGGGAGATGGCTCGGTCGTGACCTGGGGCGATGCTCACCACGGTGGTGACAGCAGTGCCGTGCAAGATCAGCTGAAGACTGTTCGGCAGATTCACACAACAAATGCTGCCTTTGCTGCGATCTTGGAGGATGGCTCCGTCGTGACCTGGGGCGACGCTCACCGCGGTGGTGACAGCAGTGCTGTTCGAGATCAGCTGAAGAATGTGCAGCAGATTCAAGCAACGCTGTATGCCTTTTGTGCGATTCTGGGAGATGGCTCGGTCGTGACCTGGGGCCGTACTGGCTTCGGTGGCGACAGCAGTGCTCTGCGAGATCAGCTGAAGAATGTGCAGCAGATTCAAGCAACTTATGCTGCCTTTGCTGCGATCTTGGAGGATGGCTCCGTCGTGACCTGGGGCGATGCTCGCTACGGTGGTGACAGCAGTGCTGTGCGAGATCAGCTGAAGAATGTTCAGCAGATTCAAGCAACTTGTGCTGCCTTTGCTGCGATCCTAGGAGATGGCTGCGTGGTGACCTGGGGCGATGCCGACCGCGGTGGTGACAGCCGTGCTGTGCGAGCTGAGCTAAAGAATGTGCAACAGATTCAAGCAACAAATGTTGCCTTTGCTGCGATCTTGGAGGATGGCTCCGTCGTGACCTGGGGCGACGCTCACCGCGGTGGTGACAGCAGTGCTGTTCGAGATCAGCTGAAGAATGTGCAGCAGATTCAAGCAACGCTGTATGCCTTTTGTGCGATCCTGGGAGATGGCTCGGTCGTGACCTGGGGCGATGCTCACCACGGTGGTGACAGCAGTGCCGTGCAAGATCAGCTGAAGAATGTTCGGCAGATTCACACAACAAATGCTGCCTTTGCTGCGATCTTGGAGGATGGCTCCGTCGTGACCTGGGGCGACGCTCACCGCGGTGGTGACAGCAGTGCCGTGCAAGATCAGCTGAAGAATGTTCGGCAGATTCACAAAACAAATGCTGCCTTTGCTGCGATCTTGGAGGATGGCTCCGTCGTGACCTGGGGCGAAGCTGTCTACGGTGGTGACAGCAGTGCCGTCCGAGAACATTTCAGCTGAACGCCAGCTACGAGTAATTAGCAAACGAAATCTGTCCGATACATCTCGAGTCTCGAGCACTTCATCGTCTTTCCTGGTAGTCCCTGTGTTTCCTGAACCCTAAACCCTCGGGAGCCCAACCGCGAAAGCCTTCAAGGCCCCTTGAAATTCTTTTCACCACAGTTTGTTTAAGGATGTGTAAGAGTTAAGGATGTAGGGCTTAGGTTTTAGAGTTTAGGGTTTAGGGAAGCCTGCACAAGCCATAGTACATCCTTGTAAACACACTGCGCTGTTGTTCTTTTCAAGCCCTACACGACCTCTTCGCGAACCAGCTACCTTCTGGAGTCGCATGGAAGCCGCTTGATGTCATGCTACCCCCTAAACCCTAAACCCTAAACCCTTGAGGCCTGAAAACAACACTTTGCAATGGTTCTCCCCTTATAGCTCCTTTGTTTGAGCATACCCCACACGCGATTTCGATTTTGAGGCCTAAGACCCGCCAGCATAGCCCTATAGATTCCTACAAGATCCAATGAGCCCATACAAAAGCACTCGCAGACTCTACTCTATTACCCGGTATTTTTGGTGCCATTACTGAGGATCTCTTTTACGATTACGAAACCTACATGATTTCACTGTTAGAGTATTGCCAGGGTAACACATGGCGGTTGACGGATCGATCCGGCACTAAACCTAAAACAATGATGAAAATATCCATATGTTGAAATCTGAAAGGCCAGAAGGTCTAACACATGAAACGCGGATGGTGCCCTCACTCAGCGACTCAGTAGCGGTTGAATAAGGCCTTGAATAGTGCCCTTATTATGGACAGTTACTGCAGGGGGGGGGTGGGGGGAAGTGCCCAAAATCAAAAAATAGATAATACGCAAACAAGCAAAATGAATCGAAACCCTAAAATCCCTAAACACCCAAAACCCCAAAACCCTAAAAAAGCCCAAAGCAGCGTCCCAGGAAGAGCTTTGGAAGGATCCCTCCCAGGAAGGTCTTTGGGGGCCCTTCCACCCGAGGCAGGGGCTGGCTCCTGTTTTTTTAGCGGTTTAGGGTTTTGAGGGTACAGGGTTTCAAGGGCTCCTTGAAGGGTTCTGTAAGGGATCCTCTAAGGTTTCCTTTAGGGGTGTAGGGTTTAGGGTCTAGGGTTTGTAGGGTTTAGGGTTTGAGGGTTCAGGGTTGAGGGTACAGGGTTTAGGGTCTAGAGTTGCGGGTTTGTAGGGTTTAGGGTTTGGGGTTCAGGGTTTGGGGTACAGGGTTTGGGGTCCAGGGTATCATAAGGACCCTTAGGGTGGTAGGGGGCCTTGATACCTGTAATAAGGACCTAATAAGGCTTATTTGAGGAAGTATAGTCCTCTGCCCCGCCCCCCCTTACCCCCCCAAGGGCTCCATCTGATATTAGCGGTTTAGGGCTTATAGGGTACAGGGTTTAGGGTTTCGGGGTTTAGGTTTTAGGGCCCCCTTATCTTAGGGCTACTGTAAGGGATCCGTGAAAGGAACCCTTAAAGGAGCTCTTCAAGCAATCTGTAAGGAAACACTTATTAAAGGAACCTTTGAGCTAAGCGATCTATAGGTAATTCTCTAAACTAAAGTCCCTTTCTGAGTCCCAAATATAGTACGGCATCCTCATAACAAGGACATTTAACAAGGGACCCTAATTTAGAGAACTACCCTTATAGGAGTTACCCTAAAAGGGACCCTAATTTAGAGAACTACCCATATACTTAAGGACGAAATGGACCCCACAATGAGTTAGAGAACTCGCCCTATAGGACCCAGAGACTCCAAAACCCCGTAATTAAGGAATATACCTTAAGTCTTGAAAAGGGTTCCTCAAATAATTTAAGGTATATTCCTCAATTAAGGGCTTTTGGAGTCTCTGGGGAGTTACCTTGAAGGCTTGTTTTATTTTGCTCCTGGGGTCTCCCGGCTTAGGGCTTGTGGGTGGGGCTTCTAGGGTTTAGGGTTTGGGGTTAAGGGATTAGGGTTTAGGGTATAGGGTTTCTGGTTTAGGGTTTCTGGATAGGGCTTCTAGGGTTTCTGGGTAGGGCGTTTGAGTTTTCTGGGTTTTTGGGTGTCCTGTTTAGGCCTTCTGCTTCTAGGGTTTCTGGGAAGGATTTTCTGGGTAGGGTTTCTAAGTAGGGTTTTAGGGTGTGGAGGGGGCTGCTGGGGTTTAGGCTTCCTATAGATCCCTTAAAGGAGCCCTTAAAGGACACCAAACCCTAACTCCTCTAGATCCCTTACAGAGTTTTTTGGGTGTAGGGAGCTCGTCTTTTTCTTGGGGTTTGGGGTACTAGGGGAGTGTCAGAGTTTTGTGGATCTGTTATTGGGGGTTCAATGGGTTGTGGGGTTTAGGGCTTAGGGTTCAGGGTTCAGAGGTTCGGAAGGGGATGGACATGATTTTGTAATAAGGGGTGTGTTGGACTGTTGTGTGGTGGCTTTGATCGCACCTTCATCGAGGGTGCATGACGCTTGTCCGGTTTTCATGCGGTGGCAGAGTTTCCGTTTTGAGTGCTCCTACCTTTCCGGCCTCGATGTTCGATCTATCTACCTACCTACCGACCTGCCTGCCTATGTCTATCGATCTATCGATCTAATTTATCTCTAGCTTGCTAGCATGTCTGTACCTTTGCATGCACAGCTCTAAACCCGAAACCCTAAACCCCAAACTCCAAACCCTAGACCCTAGACCCTAAACCCTGAACCCTGAACCCTAAACCCCCAGCAGCTGGAGATTTCCCACATCCAGGTTCTGCATGCTGTGGTCCTCTGCTTCCGGAGAGGCCGGATTGTGGGTTTAGGGTATTAGGGATTTAGGGTTTAGGGTTTAGGGATGTAGGGTTTAGGGTATAGGGAGGTTTGAGGGACGAAATCTTTGGGACCTCTGTTTGCTATACCTGAGCCTACCCGCCCCTATGTGCCCTTGTTTTGTAGGATCCCTGAAAAACTTATGTTTGTGGTGTATTCTGGTAGTTTAATAGATCTTGATTTCGAGTGTTTGGGGGCTCAGAGTTTTCTGCGGTACGAGGAGCGGGCTTTCGACTTGTTATGGTCGTTGCAGCCGCATCTTCTGCCCGCGAACCCGATTTAGGGCTTAGGGTTTTGGGTTTTGGGTTTAGGGTTTAAAGAGGCCAGTACCCTCTAATCAAGGAATATACCTTCAATTCTAAGGGGCTTCATGCTTTGATTCAAGCTATATTCCTTAAGAATTAGGGGGCATTGGGCTCTCTGGAAACCCTAAACCCTAAACCCCTAAACCCTAAACCCTAAACCGACCACCCCTTCAAAGCGACCTTCAAAGTGATTGCTGCTCCCCTGAACTGGCAGCCTGGCAAAGACACGTCAAAACGATTTGATGTAGGGGCCTTGATAGTTAGAATGGGGTTTTTGGAGGTATATTAATACTACAATTATAACAATTAAAGCAAGGAGCCCCTAAGATAGTATAGGTGGTAATTTCCTTAGACCCTTCTATAGTAGGGTGTGTGAGGGCGCAGGGTCAAAGCTCAACCCTAGACCCTGGAAGCCCTGAGCCCAGAGTAAAGGGCTAGCGATTCTAGGTTCTTGTCAGGGGATTTAGCTTAAGTTACCACAATAAGGAAACCATACCCTAAACCCTTAAACCCTAAACCCCTAAACCCTAAACCCTAAAACCCTAAAAACCCTAAACACCCTAAAACCCTAAAACCCTCAAAAACCCTTAAACCCTAACCCTAAACCGATGGTAACTTAAAAAAAGTCCCTTAACAAGAGTCCAGGATTCCTGGCTCCGGGCCCGAACCAAAAAAAATCCCCAAGTCCTGAGCCCCTGATAGCCCTTACAGAACCGCCCAGATGGCTTTAGGGGTTTAGGGGTTTAGGGTTTAGGGTTTAGGGTTTAGGGGTTTAGGGGTTTAGGGTTTAGGGTTTAGGGTTTTAGGGCTTCTTAAGGCCTAAAGGAACCCTTAATCCTACACCCTAAACCTCTAAACCCTAAACCCTACAGCCTGAACCCCTGAACCCTACACACTAAACCCTAAAACCTACACCCTAAGCCCTACACCCTAAACCCTACACTTTCAACCCTAAACCCCTACACCCTGAACCCCTAAACCCTACACCCTAAACCCGAAACCCTACAGACGGAACCCCGAAAGCCGCGCAGCCCAAGGCGACATCCGCAGCCTCGCGACCTGCGCTGCCGTGAGCCGGGCCTTCTTAGGCCCTTGGGGGGGGGGTTGTCTAGAGGTCCTAGGGTTTAGAGTTTAGGGTCTAGGGTTTAGGGTTTAGGGGTTTAGGGTCTAGGGTTTAGGGTTTAGGGGTTTAGGAGTAGTTTAGGGGTTTAGGGGTTTAGGGTTTAGGGGTTTCGAATGGAGTGCTAGGAGTTTTCGCACGCTTTCATAGGGGTGCATCTAGGTCTTCCAGTAGTACCCTGCATGGTGAGGGTCTCCTTGGTGAAAACCGAACAGTAGGAAGAGCGGCACCTTCACAAGAACAATACCCTCATGATTAAGGAAGTCTTGGAGAACTTCGTTGTAAAGACCCCAGAAACGGAGACAGGCAGATTGGGTTCTGGGTTTCGGGTTTAGGGCTTAGTGTTGAGGGTTTTGGGTTTTTGGGTCTGCGGTTTGGGGAGGAAGCTGTACCCGAATTGTGAAGGGGATAAAAGCGGAACTTGGGATTACTTGTCACAGAATAAGGGGTTTAGGGTTTAGGGCACAGGCCTTTTCACAAAATAAAGGGGCACCCAAACCCTAAGCCCCTCTCTGTCTCGGATCGTGTGCTGACTACTTGCACACATCCTTGAACTTAATTGTTTGAAATTTGTAGCGCTGTGAGACCACCGAGGCCCTAAGCCCCGTACTCCTGAACCCTTGATCACAGTTGTACTTCTTGCAACTGTCTAGGACATTTTCAGGTGGGTAGTTACCGTTATAGAAGCCTTATAGAAGGTCTATATACCTTATAGAAGCCTTATAGAAGCCCTATATACCCTAAACTCCACACCTGCAGTTTCTTTTAAAGCTGTATCATTTTCCTAGACATATCCTTTATACTCCCTATATGTTCATACGACAGTCGACCCAAGAACCTGTTTGAATGAGTAACCTTTATGTAACCGTAAAATGCCCTAAACCTCTAAGCCCCAAACCCTCAACCCCTGCACCCTACAACCCCTCAACCCTCAAGCGTTAAGCCCCTACTGTAAAGTCTGAACCCGAAATCACGCAAGTAGTTCGTGTATCCATCTAACTTAGTTCCCGTTTAAACGTTTTGGGATGCATAATTTAGTAGTAATCTGAAAGCTTAACCTTGTATTTCCCTGGCGTATTGGGGAAGTAAGTAGAAGAGCACAAACCTCAGGCCTCTGCGAGCCACTGCTGCGGCGCTTCTTGCCCTGCTTTTTTGAGGGGTTTCCTTTCTAAGGGGGGTTAATCCTGTTGATAGTATAAATCCTGCATTACCTTAAGGACCCTAAACTATGGGATATACCTTATTATGGGTAATGCAGGAGTTATACCATCAACCGTCCTTTGGATGGTTTTCTTCAACAAGTGGTTCTGTAGTTGAAACAGGGAGGCTTACAGTGTTCTTTGAGAGTTGAGGGCCGTTGTCTTTTTCCCGACACAGTCCTGCTTTCCGTGGGCGTTTCGAGCTTGCGGTTTCGGGCACGTTCCCTAAACCGCTGAACCGTAAACCCTAAACCCTAAACCGCCCTAAACCCCAAACCCTGAACCCTAAACCCTAGGGTTACGACTTACCGGGTCTAGGCCTCAGTGGTTCGGGGTTAGGGCTTCTTGGGGTAGTTTGATAGGGTTGGATATAATGGATTCCCTGGTAGCGCTCTTATGACTTTCAGACGGAGTCCCCCTAAATGAAGAGTGCCAAAAGGGTACTACTATGAGAGCGAATAGGCTAAACCCCGAAACCTTAAACCCCCAAGCCCCAAACCCCTCCTACCGATGCAGAAAGTCACTTTGTTCCGGGCCACGTGCTGTGCATCCGTGGACTAGGTAACTTTCCTTAAACTTAAATGGTTGCAACACTTGGAATCTGTTCGCGAAATCTTGTGGTTAAACACGTTCTGTTGCAAGGCAACCCCTTCGTTCCACTGCCATTGTAACAAAAGAGAGAAAGAAATGAACACACGGCACGGTTCCTCTTCTTTACATTCCCCACAAATGCTGTAAGATAAGAGAAGGAAAGTTCATTGAGAAGTTAATTCATTTCCCTTAATCTAATGAAAGGGAACGAAAACCGGGAACGAAATCATGCTTCATCCAGCCACTGTGTCCGCGACCAAAGAAGAAACCTGATATGTGCTCGACAATTCGGTTTAGGGTTTAGGGATTTAGGTTTTAGGGTTTAGGGTTGGCTGCATCCAGATGGGTGTTGTCCGCGCTTGAGGCGGCCGGTGGCCACACGGAGCCATGACTGTCGTCTAGGGGCTCCCGCGCGCAGGTCAAGGTGACGGGCACGTTCCCAAAGTTTTGAAACTCACTCTAAACCCGAAACTCTAAACCCTAAACCCTAAGCCCCTTTGATTCGGATTTCAATCTTTTAAGAGTCTCTGGGCAACACAGCAAACCACTGCAGCTCGAACCTCAGCCCAAAGCCCTACGCCCCAGACCGAAAACCCTAAACTCGTAATGTAGGAACCTGATTAAGAAACCCTGGCCCTATAACCCCAAATATATTAGGCTTCATATTTAGAACCCTAAAAAGACCCAGGGTTCTTAATCAGGTTCCTATATTAATCCCAAATGCTGCTAGCCGCAACTCCGCAAGAGACCTTGGGATTTCGGGGGCAGTTTGTACCTCAGGCTTCTTTGTTTGCCGGGGCTGCGGCTGCCACCTCCTACATCCCAAGCAGTGTCGAAGCTGCAAATCCCGTTGGAAGATAGATGTTTGCGGAATAATTAACCCAGAGACTCCAAAACCCCTTAATTGAGGAATGTACGTTAAATCTTATTAGGTTTCCTAATATAATTTCAGGTATATTCCTTAATTAAGGGGTTTTGGAGTCTCTGGGAAGGTGTGCGACTTGCGAGTTTAACGACTTTGGCTGCAGCTGTCGATCTTCCTGGGGTGGGAATTCAGATCCTCGTTGTAGTACCTTGGTTTCCTGCTCGATGCCACACTTCGACCGCAAAAGGTCCCCCCAAAAAAAACAAACCAAGCGTTTCTTTGGTATCCGGGCACAGTTTCCAGCAGGCGGCTTAGCCGTAAATCCACAAAGATTGAAAGACCCCATGGTATAGGAGTAGGAAGTAGTGGGAGCAACAGCTGCTGAGCCGTAGTCATGGAAGTTGTCGGGGCTGTTGTCGTTGTAATGTCAATTCCGGAGGTCTGGTAGTCTTTTTTTTCAGTAGGCGATGTGCATTGCAATGTTGCTCTGTGGCAAAATCTTCGGCTCGGAGCCTCCCCGGAAGCCAAACATATGCTTGTACGCCCAGACACCCGAGATGCATCAATGTGGGTAGTTCTCTAAATAGGGTCCCTTTTTAAGTGCCCAATATAGTATGGCACCCTTATTAGAGGACCCTAAGAGGGACCGTGGTTTAGAGATATGCCCATGTCATCTCAGGCTGGCCACGCGCATGGCATCCAGCGGAATTTTCGAAGACGGGCCGGCACTCGTCCTGTCTCACTCAGGCAGACTAGAAACCCGGAGACTCCAAAACCCAAAAAGTCGTTAAACTCGCAAGTCGCACACCTTCCCAGAGACTCCAAAACCCCTTAATTAAGGAATATACCTTAAATTGTATTTGGAACCCCAATAAGATTTAAGGTATATTCTTGAATTAAGGGGTTTTGGAGTCTCTGGGAACTGTTGATAAGGTTTCCTGTTTGCCTCGCGGTATATCTCTAGCTACCCAGCCATGTGTTGCTGTGGTATGTTTTGTTTGTTTGTCTCTCTCCCTCCCTCTCGCTCTACTTAGCCATCTATACGTACGCAAATCCACGTACCTATCTTCACACTTAATCGTGTACAGAAGCAAAAATTTGTCAAATTCCCTCCCTCCCGCTTTGAGTCTTGTTTGTCTATGTATCTACCCTCTTCATTTTGATCTGCATACTTTCCTGTCCGTGTTTCAGTCTCTTTGTCTCCGCTGCCTTGCGTTTTTTTAACCGATCTGTGCTTGCCCAGAGACTCCAAAACCCCCTAAGTAAGGAAAATACCTTTAATCTTATTGGGGTTCCTAATATAATTTAAGCTATATTCCTTGATTAAGGGGTTTTGGAGTCTCTGGGTGTAGCATGCTACAGACTTGGTAGGTGTCAGTTCTTGCGTCTCCTTGTGCTGTCTTCAGAGCTTGACAATTTTGATTGCAAATGCCTGATCGCTTGGACTGACATGGAATTCTCCTGATGCAAGCAGCCTCAACAGCGGGGGTTTCTGAAACTCCTTCTAGAAGCAGTCTTCAGTTTCGACGGTTGTTTGTTAAACGTTGAGTGCCGGCCAGGCAGCCTCCCGGAGATTGCGGAGGTGCCCTGCGATGCTGGAGTGACCGAGCCGCCACGCCAACGCGAGGCGCGCGGAAATCGGGAAATTCAAATCGCATTGGGACTACTTGACAGGGTCCCCCCAGCTGTAAAGAAAGGGGTCGTGTGTTGAATGCTGCACCTGGGCAACTCAAACTTGTTTCAAACCTGTAATGTAGGAACCTGGTTGAGAAACCCTGGCCGTAGAACCCCTAAAATATGAAGGTTCATATTAATAACCCCAATAAAGACCCAAGGTTTCTTAATCAGGTTCCTACATTAGGGCTTCGGGTTTCCATTCAGATGGCGCGCGGTAGTAGGAGATTTCGAAATCCTTAAGCCGTGAAACGAGAAGAACCCCCTGAGTTAGGGTTTAGGGTTTAGTGCATGGTGAAATGGTCGGCTCTTCTCATGATTCGTCTTTTTTTGCGTACTATAGCTATCATGTCGTGGTGTGAGGGGGACGCAAGGGCTTGAGGGTTTTGGGTTTTGAATCTAGAGTTTAGGAAAAGGTTGTGCCAGACTCTGCCCGTCTGCAGCTGGAAGGCTTTATGCTCGGATCCCGGGGTCCCGAAGATGGACGACACATATGGGGGTTTCCGAACATAGGAGAACCCAATATAGTACCCTTAAAGCGCTGGATCCTTATTATAAGGACCCCAAAATAAGGCACCCCTTATTTTCCGAAACTCACATATACCAACGTACACAACCTTCCAAAACTCGATCTAACCTTCTGCAACTTTGGCAGACCCTATGACGTCCTGCAAACCATGTGTGCTTGTGAATGTGTTTGTACATATACGTATGTTACGTATACATGTGCGCACATACACAAATGTCATCCCCTCACATTCCTGACCCATGACCCAAACGCTTTAACTCAAGACCCCAACCCCCAAACCCCGTTGACCACACGTAGGGTTGAGGGTTGACCATTAAGCCGACCTGGTGCCCAAAAGACCCACCTTTTAAAGGAAATTATATTTATTTATATTTTTTTATACACGTACATACAGAAATATACGTATACATATATATATATATATGTGTATATATATATACATATGTATGTCTATAGAAATGCATACATAGTCATATATGTATATATATATATACACATATGTATATAGAAACCCGAATAAGGATTTCTAAGAAGGTAGGGCTTTTCGGCTAAAGCCTACCATCAACAAAGCAAGCTCATCGTGCACAGGTTCGGCGCCTCATAAAAGCCTACTACTGCAAAGCGCAGTCCCAGACCAGGCTCAAGAAGGGTCGCGTTGAGGGTCGGGGTTGTTTTTTGTTCTTTTTATTGGGTTTAGGGTTTAGGGTTTGAGGTTTGGGGTTTAGGGCATAAGGGCCTGAACAACTGGTAGTTCAGAGCCCCTTCTAAAACCCTCTACTACTCTGAAACCCCCCTAGCAGATTGTTCTAAGCATACAACATCTGGCATTTTTATCGTTCGAGGTTGCCACGCATACTTGGGGCATCAAGCCACCAAAGACTTAATCTAGTTACCTAGTTGTTAAGGGCAGCTTGGGACGCAGCCCGGATCATCAACATCGTCATAATCAATATCATCGCGTCGAAGCCGCTATAATCATCAAGCGCCACATCGCCACCATCATCAGCATCATCATCAGCATGATCACCTGCTATGATAACCGCCGTCGTCGCCACATGATCATGAAGATCAGCATCATTTTCTTCGGGGATAGCAGAGCGGGACCAGAAGCACCCACTGTCTGCGAGGGACTTCTGGGAGTCCAAGTTGCACATGGCCAAAGTTTGCCATACGCATCGGCTCCACTGCAACAGCTGCTCGCTGTACCTAGGCCGGAGCTCCCCATGTGCTAGTTGAAAGGAAGCTCATCCCGCCCTAAGCCCTAAGCCGTCAGATGAGTCAGAAAGCCTTGATTTTGATCATCACGGGTCTGTTGAGGTTGCAAACACACCGGGCGTTTATAAAGTCACACCATAAACCCCAAACCCTAATTACACTCTAAACCCTACATCAAAACCAGAACATTGGCTGCAACAACATCGGAGAAGGCCACGGGATTCCAGCACAGTAGGGGGAGCCTTTTTCAGAGCCCTCCGACAATTCTGAACGGCTTTTCTGGCTGCGGGTCCCGGTTAAGGCTAAACCCTAAACCCTAAACCCTAATCCCTAAACCCTAAACCCTAAAGGTTTAGGGTTTAGGGTTGAGAGTTTAGGGTTTAGGGTTTAGGGCCACGCCCGGGCTTCATGTCGGTGTATCCCTGCAGGATCTAAGCTGCAGCTGCTCCTAGATGCAGAGCATACGCTGCTCTTGACGACCATCTGCGGGCCATATCTCCAAGAGATGGACAAGGCCCGGATCTGAGATCTTAAAAACTGGTTTGGGGTTTAGGGGTTAGGGTTTAGGTTTTAGGGTTAAACTCCAATCCAAATCCGAAACTGCGGACTCCTGAAATAGCAAGTAGTCCGTAGTACGTCCGTAGGGCCCCTTATCATAACTATTGTCTTCTAAATTAACCCCCCCCCCCGCTTTTTAGGGTCCCTTTTACAAGGGTGCCGTACTATATTTGGGGGCCCAAAGGACCCTAATTTAGAGAACTGCCTGTACGACCCAGTCTAGCTTTCAATTCCCCTCTAGGACGGCCCGTGCGCTGCGGATGGTATTGGCTTGATCCTGCATTGCAGCGGTGCCTTGGGTATAAGGTCTAGGCTTTCGGGGGGAATTATACCGAAAAGAAGTGTATCCTATCAACCCTAAACATTCTTAAGCCCTGACTTTAGAGTTCAGGGTTCCTAAACCCTATACCCTAAACCCAATGCACTTGGAGGGGGCGAGGATCCCTGAAAAGCTTGTCTGAGCGAGTTGGAGCGTAGTTTCGCTGGGTGGGGGGTGGCTCAGTGGCATTGGGTTGGTGGGAGCTTTGTAATCCCTTAACCCTAAACCCCAAACCCTAAACCCTAAACCCAACCCTAAAACCTTAAACCCCTACACCCCTAAACCCTAAACCCTAAACCCAACCCTAAAACCCTAAAACCTTAAACCCCTCAACCCCTAAACCACTGAACTCTAAATCCTAAGCCCTAAACCCTAAAACCAACCCTAAAACCCTGAACCCCAGAGGATCCCTTTAAAAGGGGTTTGAGGAAGGCCCAAAATCCTAAACCCTAAAACCCTAAGCCCAACCCTTCAAAGTCTGATCAGGGCCTCGCGTCTTCTACCAGGGGGTCAGGGCTCCGGGGCCCGATTTTTTTGGCGCTTTGGTCTTGCGCTCTGCTCGTAGGCCAGAGTTTCGGGTTACGGGTTTAGGAGTTTAGGAGTTTAGGGTTTAGGAGTTTATAGTTTAGAGTTTAGGGTTAGGGGTTTCGGGTTTAGGGTTTAGAGTCTAGGGACCAAGGTCAAGGGTTCAGGGTTTGGGGCCTGGGCCAGAAGCCAGGGGTCCGGACCTACTGTTGATGATATAAAATCCTGCATTACCTTAAGGACGTTAAGCTATGAGAATTGTAGCTTATCCCTTATTTTTTATGGGTTATGCCTTATTTTAACATGATCAACCGTAGGTTTGGTAGTGAGGGCCTATTTTCACCATGTTAGCTCTTGGGCTCTGTTTCGGGTTGATGCTTTGTGGAGCCTTGTGGTTTGAAAGTGGCCCTAAACCCTGAACCCCTCAACTTCTGCTCTTGTGAGGTGTGCGAAAGCGGCCTGCGACTTCGGGCTTAAAAAACCCGAAACCCTAAACTTAGACCCCATGCAGACCCTTAACCCCTAAACCCTTAACCCCTAACCCCTAAACCCCTAAGCCCTAAACCCCCAAACCACTATGACACCTCAATGATTCAGTTCTATCTCCTCTACAGTGCTGAGATATTTAGTGTACGCTCAACTTGGGGCGGGCCGTCGACCTCTGCGGAGTGAAAGGGTCAGCGCACTTAAAAAAAAAAATCCCCTAAACCCTAAACTCCTAAACCCTAAACCCCTAAACCCCTCAACCCCTAAACCCGTTTGGGGACCCACCATGGAAAGCCCTGCAAAGCACGGCACCACCATGGAGCAAGCCGAGGCCTACTCGCTTGAATGTTGATAAGCCTTCCGGTTTGGGCTTAGGGGGTTTAGGGTTTGGGGGTTTCGGCTTGGGAGTCATGATTAAGTTCTCAGGAGTTATGATGAAGGGTTTAGGGTTGGGTTGAGGCGTGTAGGGCTCATGGCTCCTGAACCCCTAAACCCCTAGCCCCTAAACCCTACACCCTAAACCCTTGTCGTTTAGGGTTTAGGTCCCTGAGCCCGCAACTCCCGTGCATCCCGAGGTGCCAGACGGCAGAAGGGGCGCATCCCGTCTGTGTGCGGGCAGGCTCGCAATATATGTATACATATATATATATATAGAGAGAGAGAGAGAGAGAGAGAGAGAGAGTAGGATAGTAGGAGTTATAGACTAGTTGTAGGAGTAGCCATGGTAATTTATAGTAATCATCCCAGGAAGTGTAGTAAAGTAATCATAACAGTAATCATATGCAATTACCATAGCAAGTAATGATACCAGAACAGCTTATGGCCCGCAACGTGAACCATAGAAGAGGTGTCGGGTTGAGAACCCTAAACCCCAAACGCTACTCCCTACCTGAAACCCTAATTCCGAAACCCACGAAAACCCTAAACCCTAAAGCCCTAAAGCCCTAAACACTACGGGTTAGGGGGGCCTAAGTTGAATCCCTTCCGTTGGATGCGAGGCTCTTTGTTCGGCAGACTCCGTGCTGTCCCGCCATCACTGCTGGCGACCTCCAGGCACCTGAATATGCCAAAAACAGCGACCCAAAACCCTAAACCCCGGTTCAGGGTTCAGGGTTCAGGGTTTAGGATGTAGGGTTTAGGGGCCTTAATACCCAGAATGGGGTTCCTTTCCTTCAAGGCTTCTTACTTGGTTCTACAAAGAATTTTGGAGTCCTTTAAAGCATTCCTTTCGTGTTCCCTATAAGGATTCTATAACCGATGCAGGGCTCTGGGGCCTCAGTACTTAGAATAGCGTTATATAGGGTATCGTCTGGCATCATCGGGGCATGATGGATTGGGGGCTATAAGGGCATGGTTGCATTAAATATTCTGATCCCTATACTAGACACAGACCCGTTCGCTTGAAGTCCCCTGACCTCTCTCAATTTCTACAACTCTTTCTATTGGATAAAAAAAGCGTCTGGGTGCAAGTGTTCTTTTTCAAAGCTCCATGGCAGCTTCGGTCTAGGAAAACTTCGGAGCACTTCACGGGTTCATCTCGCTTCAGGCAGCTCGTGCGTGCGGTGTCTGTTTCGGAGGGCGGCATCTGTAAGAGACCTCAACCCTCAAGCCAAGGCTCTAACATCCCCAGGTAGCAGTGTGGAGGGGGCATGGTACATCAACGAGCTCCTCGGATACGCAGCAGAGCCCTACAATAGCCCTACAGTCTAAGCCCGTCGGCTCCCACCTGGGTTAAAAGTAAGAGAAGGTGCCTTAATCATTAGAGTAGGGTTCGGGAGAGTGTGGAGGGGGGGGAGGGGGGCCCGGGGCGGGGGGAGGTTAGTGGTGTAGTATAGTAGATTGTTGGCAGTGGTATGGTATAGTTTAGTCAGAACAGTGCTTGGAGGGGGGGTATGTTAAACCATAGGGTTAGAGAGAGAGAGAGAGAGAGAGAGAGAGAGAGAGAGGAGGGTAGAGAGAGGCAGAGAGAGAGGAGAGGAAAGAGAGAGACAGAGGTAGAGGTAGAGGCAGAGACGGAGACAGGGACAGAGAGAGAGAGAGAGGGAGNNGAGAGAGAGAGAGAGAGAGAGGAGGTTATGTTCTAGCATCATTAGGAGAGGGACTATAAGGGCATCCCATAGTATAGTAATTCTTCCGACTCCCATAGTAGGCATGCACGGTTTAGATGTTCAGGTGTTCAGGATTAAATGAGGGCTTTGGGCTTTTGGATGAGGGTGAGGGTTGGGGGTGTTGGTTTGAGGTATAATTTAGGATAGCGAAGTTAAGGCTATGTTGTTTGGTTCGGGCGTCTGAATCTACAAAGACCTGCTCGAAATCCGGCAACGCTGCATCCGCATGAGTATAAACCGGCGCAGAACAACAACCCCAGTATGAGATGGCGAACGAGATTCCCGAAGACAACTCAAACCCAAATCTCGAAGCCTCTGCGTCGAAGTCCAAATCCCTGAGTGCCAAGTGCAACACCTATATAACATTGCAAAGAGCAATTGTCGAATTGAGTAGAGACAGCAGCAGAGGAAGCGCGTAGTCTTGATGATGACTTGCGTCGTCAACCATTGACAGCTATCAAGTGCCGAATAAGTAAGCAGCGAGATCGTAGGCTAACAACCGCGATGAAGGCTGCTGGATCCATCCCCCTAAACCCTAAAGCCTCAACTTCTTCACAGCCGAGGTTCCTTCCTGACAGCGTCGATGTTGGCCAGCCCTCGCCACGGAACCTTGCACAGGGCAGCATGGAAACTGCCGACGTGCAGCATGGCATGCATTTCTTACCATGGCAGGTTTGGACTTGATAAACAAACCCAAGGCACTTAACCCTTAAACCCTAAACCTTGGAGCCTTGAACCTTCGCAGCCTATTGGTGGATGGTCTTCGATGTCGTGCTTGCAAGTCTCACACCAGGGGCTCCAATGTTTGTAGTGTTCAGAAGCCTAAGATTTTGCGTGTAAGGTCTTTAGGGTTTACGGACTAGTAGACCCCTGATTGATAAGCAGCCTCCAGGAGTACTTAAGGGCTCATGCGAGTTGGTAAGTAGGGTTATAAATCGGGTTACACATGCCCTAGGTAGGGCTCCCCCAAATTATGACCTTACTTACTAAGTCCTCATGAGTCCTTATCTAGTAATACCGCTGATGATGTAAATCTTACACTACCCAAAACCAGGAATGCACCATGATTCCCACAGTTTAGGGCCCTTAAGGTAATGCAGGATGTACGTCATCAACAGTCGTAAGAAGTCTCGGAGGGTCTCATGGCAAATCGGTTGATCGACGTCTTGCTGGGGTTTAGGGTTTCGGGGTTAAGGTATGCCAAATCGGTTGGGGCTGCAATTTTGCCCGAGCCGGAATTAGATTTAGGGCGTTTAGGGTTTAGGGATAAGACCGGAATTGGATTTGGGGTGTAGGGTTTAGGGATAGGACCATCTAGCGGATCTGTCGCAAGGACATGCCGAGCGTGCGGCGGGTACGTCGGCTGGAAGTTTGCGAAGGACCGAACCCTGGGCTCTCTCCACTGGGCTCTTGTTAAGGGATTTTGTTTAAGTTACCATAACGGTGATTTGTAGTGAATAATATGGCTTCTTTACTAGGGTGACTTTAAAATTTAATCCCCTAACAAGAACCCAGTAAACCCTAAACCCTAAACCGTTACAAACCCCGCAACCCCCGAAGCCCCCGAAGCCCCAAAGCCCCCAAACTCGAATGCCTGCTTTTAGGGTTTAGAGTACTGTGCATCTCAGGGCATCGCCTGTCCCAAATATCCCAAAAGCTAGACACGGTTGTTTTTGGCCATGCTTCCTTGGCGCGCACATTTTCTAAATTTGGGTGGCCTGTTGGATCCCAAACGGCAATGCAAATTCCCACGTGCTTGTTCAATTTAGTTATAATAAAAACCCAACAGAGGATTACAAATGATGATTTTTAAGATAGCCCCATCAGGGATTATGTAAACCCTAACCCAGCTACGGATTTTGGCTCCAGGGTTTAAGGTTTTGGATTTAGGGTGCAGTTTCCAGTTTAGGGCACAGCTGCAGTTTTGGATTCAGGAGTTGGCTTCAAGATCCTTTTCTGCTCTAAAGAGGGTTTTGAGTTTAGGGTTGAAACTTTAGAAGCCCCGAAAGCACCAATACAAAGCCGCCTGGGCCTTGGAATCTGAAAGACTCGCCTGTGGTGGCTAATATAACGTCCTTACTAATTACCTATACTCTTTTGGGGGCTTCCTTTTTAGAGTTTCAATATAATGTACCCCAAAGGTGGGGATGCAAGACCGTAATTTGGACCCCGGATAGGAGGGTCCTGAGATAAGGACCTCTCAGCAAGGCAGCACTACCAACAGCCAGCGTCCGCCTTTGGTGTCGCCCTTAACCTCAAACCTAAACCCCGCGACGAAATGCCGAAAGCCTCAACCACTGAAGCCCTACCCCCAACACCCTTAATCCTCGGCCTCGGCCCCCAACCCCCCCAAAACTCGCGTAGACACGTTTCCCTTGTGCAGGATCTGGAGGGCAGCCGAAACGTGCATCAGGTGGGTCGCTTTGGCCTCTGCTGCTCTTCGATTCAGGTGGCTCAGCACGAGATCATGACAAGCCGGTGATGTTGATGCTGCTGCTACTGAAAATGATGCTGCTGATGCTGATGATGAAGAAGAAGATGATGGTGGTGATGACAGAAGATGATGGTGATGTTGATATCGCTGATGATGATGATGGTGATGATGGCGGTGATGATGATGATGATGATGTTATTGATGATGGTGATGATGACGATGATGACGATGATGACGATGGTGATGATGTTGATGACGACGATGTTGATGATGATGGCGATGAATATGACGGTGATGATGGTGATGACGACGATGTTGATGATGATGATGATGATGATGACGATGATTATGATGGTGATTACGGTGACGATGAAGACGGTGGCGATTGTGATGCTGGTGATGGTGATGGTGATGATGACGATGATGATGATGATGATGGTGATAACGACGATGTTGATCATGATGACGATGAATATGACGATGATGATGGTGATGGTGACGATGTGATGGTCACGATGATAGTGGTTGTGGTGGGGGTGCGGGTGCTGCTGCTGCTGCTGCTGCTGCTGCTGCTGCTGGTCTAAGGTCTCCTTGCAGAGGCCCCGGGAAGAACACTTAGACGAGTTCAGGATCTAGGTCTTTGCAAAACAGGGCTTGATCCTGGAAATGCACATTCCGTGCTTTCGGGTGTTTTGGGGATTTTGCAACGCCCAGAGCTCTCTGAGCATAAGAAGCACTAAGCTCCCCTGTCCCCGCTCAACATCGCTGCCTACTGCCCTACGGTTTAGAGTTTAGGGCTTAGGGTTTTGGGTCTTGGGTTTAGGGTGTAGAGTTTAGGGCTTATGGCATCCTCAGCGCTCGGCCCCGGAACCCCTGTACCTTGAGCCCCTAAAACCCTTCAATTCCTCCTCAAGCCTCACAACCCTGAAACTATGGGTTGGATAGTTCCCCCTTCTCAGTAGCAGTTGAACAATGTTCGAAATCCATGAATCAATAATGCATTAAGATAAAAAATACATACATATATTGCTATGAAAAATATATGCGGGGCTTATTAGGAGTTCTGATTTATACTGTTGCTGTGTGGGGACAGTACCACCAAACCTACAGACGTCAACCCTAAACCCCTAAACCCTAAAACCCTAAAACCCTAAACCCTAAAACCCTAAACCCTAAAACCCTAAACCCTAAACCCTAAGCCAAACCTACATCCAAGGAGCTCACAGAGGCTCGGCAAGGGCAGAAAGTGCGCGGTGAGGGTGAGGCGGGGCAAGTCGCTTTGAGGATTTGGGGCATTTACACGGTTTAGGGCTTGGGGTTTAGGGTTTAGGGTTACGGCTTTGGGGTTTAGGGTTTTGGGTTTAGGGTTTAGGGTTTTAAGGCTTTGGGGTATCTAAGTGGCCTTGTGGATTTGGGATTTGGGGCTTGAGGAGCAGAGTTTTAGGTTTTAGGGCCTTGAGCAGTGCCCAGAGACTGAAAACCCCAATTAAGGAATATACCTTGAGTTTTATTACGGTTCCCATTATAATTTAAGGTATATTCCGTAATTAAGGGGTTTTGGTGCCTCTGGGTGAATCCCTGAAACCCTAGCGCACCGACCGCCTTAGACCCTGAAAGCGCCAAATTCATCACAAACCTGCACTCTAAAGAAGTAAGGAGATCCGAAATCCCTTGGTTGAGCCTGGTTTCATTGCGGTTGCGGCGAGGGAAAACTCTCAGTGACAATGAGGTAGCGGACTCTGGACCTTTGCAAAGCTGCTGTTTATCTTCGCATTCCTTTCACTCAGGTGCCGAACCCTAATCCCTAGACCCTGCAGCCGCAGAAAAGCCCTAAACCCCTGAACCCTAAACCCTAAACCCTAAACCCCTGAACCCTAAACCCTAAAGCCGCAGAACCAAAGGAAGATGATTTTCCCGCAGCGCTCCCGACATTCCTGCATGGCCTCCGCAGTGTTTCGCTGAAAAGCCTGGGCCCTCCGGTTTAATGGTATAAACCCTGCATCACACATAATAATAAGGAATTTGCCATAATTCCCATAGTTTAGGGCTTAAGGAATATACCATAATTCCCATACGTTTAGGGTCCTTAAGGTAATGCAGGATTTATATCATCAGCACTATGACCCTCAACCCCGGATTTCCTCCCACGGTAGAAGACAAACCCGCAAGGAAAGCTACGACAGCGACTCAGCCACATCCGCAGCCACAAGTTCGCTGCAGCTGGGCCGCAACATGTGAAGTTCTTGGGGTGCAGAGCTTGTGGGGTTCTAATATCTGCGATCCAGAACCTAAAAAGTTGATGCCAGAGCGTGTGTAAACCCTGAACCCTAACCCCTAAACCTTAAGCCCTAAACCTTAAACCCTAAACCCTAAACCTAGTACAGAACAACCCTAAGACCCCCAGCCCTTTCAGAGTTTGACGTGTCAGGTCTTGCACTGACTACAAGGTTTCTTGGGGACGACTTGAGCTCCCAAAGCCCTGAAAAAAAGACCCGGAAGGAGCCCTTGCAGGATTGATTTTTTCGCGGCAGTCTTATAGGAAGCCTAGTAGGGACCCACCACTTTCCTAAAGCCTAAAGCCTAAACCTACCAAAACCTACTTTGTTGTAGGGCCCCTATAAATTCCGTTTTAAGGGTTTGTAATAAGAACCCACAAAAAAAAAGTAGGTTTTGGTAGGTTAAGGTAAAGCCTAAGCCCTGAACCACCACGTCAGGTCGGAGAGGGTGCCCCCGGATCCTGATGATGCTGACGAAGTTCCGTCGCAGTCAAACGCTGCTGCTGAGACACCGACGGATCACCCATCAATCAGACTGTGATATAGGGGCCTAAGTAATTCGAGCAGCGTTTGGGAGGGGTATATCATACTATTTAGCTACATTCGGCCCTTTGCAAGCAGAGAACTAAGTCAGCCCAGGGAAAAAGGCACACATTCAGACCTTCAAATTCGAACCTTGGGCCCTAAGCCCCTAAGCGCTAAACCCCTGAACCCCTAAGCCCCCAAACCGCTGAACCCCTAAACCCCCACACCCCCACCACCCCTAAACCTTAGCGCGGAAGGTTAAGGCTTCGGAAGCTGAGGGCTAAAGCTGAGGAAGGTCCTTTAAGGGCTCCCGTTGAAGGGTTTAGGGTTTAGGGATCCTTTATGGGCTCCCTTTAAGGGTTTAGGGTTTAGGGCTCCTTTAAGGGCTGCTCTAATCAAGGGTTTAGGGTTTTGGGGCTCCTGTAAGAGTACTAGGGTTCCTTTATGAGGGTTTCGGGCTCCATTAAGAGTTTAGGGTTCCGTGAAGGGTTTAGGGTTGCTTCAAGGGTCGTATAGTTTTGGGTTTTAAGGGTACCCAGTTCCTGCGAGCTTCGATCCCTAAACGACGCCTTACGCTCCAGACCTAACATAACAAGCCAAAATTTAGGGTTCTTAGGGTCTGGGGTTTTGGGTTTAGGGTAGAGAAAGCCCCATAAATATCCACAGCTTATTCCTGCGGGTTCCTTTTTCTAGCTACAGCACAACTTCACCCCAAAACCCCTCTCGAGCTATTATTAAGGCTTCGATGCACAAGCCTCCATGAGACCTCTTCCCTAAACCCTAAACCCTAAACCCAAACCTATATAGTCTATAAGAGCCCTTACAGAGGCCTTTAAAGGACCTCTGTACATGAGATGCCTGAAGCTTAGAGGGGACGACAGTCTGATATATCGGGTGTTCCACCAGTTGATACCCCGTTCCGACGCGGCTTTGAGAAGCAAGGCTCGGGCTAGGGGTTTAGGCTTCATGAGCTTAGAGTTCAGGGTGTTTGGGAATTTAGGGCTCAGGAGCTGAAGTTTATGGGTGTAGAGTTTCGGGCTTGGGTTTAGGGTGCAGGAGTTAGGGTT
>CAJNJA010062275.1:0-23427 GCA_905231915.1 Symbiodinium necroappetens
AGTAGTAGTAGTAGAGTAGGAGTAGGAGTAGGAGGAGCAGCAGTAGGAGCAGCAGCAGCAGTACGTAGTTAATAGCAGCAGTACTAGCAGTCACGCACTCGTACTCGTACTTCGTACTAATACTACAGTATTAGTAATATGCATTCACGTACGACTAGTCGTTGCGCTGCTGCTATTGCTGGTGGTGGTGGTGGTGGTGGTGGCGGCGGTGGTGGCGGCGGGTGGACAGTCAGACAGAAAATGATGTGGCAGGCAGTCGGAAGGATGACACGTGCTGACATTAAAATTAAAAGTATCGGGCGACATCAGGAACGGAGGTAAGAGAGGTCGACCGTACAACGACGACAGGGGCACGAAGCCCCGCGCTTGCCGACTCTATCCATGTCCAAGGTGCACACTTATTCGAGGCCGGCTTGCTCTAACATCTGCATCTGGCGACACCCAAATCATTATCTGAGCTGCGGGTGCCTTCGCACGCTGGCTGCCGATGGCCTGCTGTCCGACTCCTTGAGCGGTACGGAGATGTTCGGCCCGCTAAGAAACTGTGTCGACTGATCGTGGAGGCTCTGCTTAGGTCGTACATGCACAGTTTAGCAGGATTATGCCGGTCTATTTGTTTGACTTCGGCCCGGACGGAACGCTTGAAGCAGCAAGCTGAAGGAAGCTGGCTTTCTGAATCTTGCACCCTAGAATCCTTCTGGAGAAGACCGCCCAAGAGGTTGCAGAGTTCTGCATTGAGGAGTGCAGCACCAGGTGTTTCCGCCACCAAGGACCGCAAGTCTATCGGTTCTGTAGATGCCAGCCATCCTCGGTTCATCACTGGTCTCCGGTATTGCTTGGGGACAGCGGTTGAAGTTCTCCCTGCCAGCGAGCTCGCATGAGCGACATAGGACGTGCCTACGAACAGGTTGCCAAGTCACGATACCAGCCTTCGAAGGGAGTGGCATCTGCGAACAGGTCCACAAGGTCCAAGGAGGCCTTCAAGGCCCATTCGTGGCTTGTGATGAGGCGACACTCAGGCACGATGGCCTTTGTCTCTGCAAAGCAACAGCCCTGAACCAAAACGTCGAGGAGCACGACCTTAGGATCCGGACATTCTCAAGAACGAAGAATACCACAATTCAGAACAAGCGTGCTTTGGCAAGACGCCCCAACCGCCCAGAGGTCCATGGCCGGGCGAGCCCGGAGCGGCCAACGGAGAGGCGCGAGCCCGTCGGCTTCGGCCAAGGCGGCTTCAGCCAACTCTGGGCTGCAGTAGAGGGGCGTGAAGCCGAAGCTGTGCATTGGCACGACGTCGCCCACAGATAGGCAACTTCCGAAGTCGATCAGCTTCCACAGCGACCCAAAGCGCATGATGTTGTCAGGCTTAACATCCAAGTGCACGAAACCGAGGCCATGCAGAAACTCCAAGGCTGCAAGAAGGGACCTGGCAACTTCGATGACGTTTGCCATCCGGATGAGGCCAGTCGTTCGCAACCACATATCCAGACTTTCATGTCCGAGCTCCAGGGCCATGTAGAACTTGCCATCCTTTTCCGGACCCGGGGTCCCAGCTTGATTTCTGGAATAGTCTAGGAGATTCACAAAGAGCCGCCGCGGAGTCTCGATTCCTGCTTCGTCGTGCTGGCCAGGCCCAGCAGGCCCAGCAGGCCCAGCAGGCCCAGCAGGCCCCACGCCCAAGAATTTGAACATGGCCACTTCCTTCTGGTAGCGTTCTTGCAGTTCGCTCGTTGCAGATTTGGCCCGGAAGGCCTTGACAGCAACAGCTGAGCCATCGCAGGCCAGCGCTTTGTAAACGACGCAAGAGCTCCCTTCACCGAGCAATCCATCGGCGTTGCTGCCCCTTCCTTCGTCTCACCGGAGCGAAACACAAAACTTTCTAACCCTCGGCCTTCCTGCACCGTGGTTTGCAAACTCATGTCGCGGCCATGTCACGACAGCGTTCCAGCAAGGGTGTAGAAGTCGCAAGAGAGGGCTGCATAAGTAGCGCGAGAAGCGTTCACGGAGCGTGTAGGCATGGGAGGACAAGAGCACGACATGCTGCACTAATTCGCAGATTCCGAGACACTGCTCTCTCGGACTTTCGATGCTGCATCCAATGCTGTCTAATGCTGGCTGGCTGCTACGCTTGCTGTAGCTGCGGCTGTTCCGGTACACCTCCGTGTCTTGCTTTCGCTTCCTTGCCTGCTCGAGATTTAAGGTGGAGGCTCGCTCTCGCTGTCTCTATCTCACGGACTCAGTCACATGCTGTGTGTGAAGGGTACAAAACGTTCGACCTTCATGCCGTTCCGCCTTCCTTGCAACTTGAACTGAAGCACCAGCGGTGATGATGAACTGCTGTCAAGCGTTGAAGCCGACACAACGCCAGTGCAGCCACAAGGACAAGAGCTGGAAGGGGGGGGGTGTGCGGGATGATGGCGTACCCAGGTGTTCTCAAAGTCTGACGGGCATCGAAGCGCTGCCACACGAAGCAAGAAGGATGCCTCACAGTGACATATATGGTGATCTTGGATTCAGCCGAATGCCTGTACAAGCTTAGGCCGGCACTATACGCAGCAGGCAGTATGAATCGGCTGCAGCGTAGACCACCTCGCTGTCCAGCAAAAGCCGCTACGGCAGTCAAGATCATGCCCGGCAATGCAGTGCACGCCTGTACAGGCGCAAGCGGGCGCCGCCGCCAGTCAGAGCATTGCAGTCGCGACTTAAGATCCGCCGACGCATGCACGTTGCAAAATGCGGACCTGACTCCGTTCCAGGGCACTCCCAGAGACATGCACACGACTCCCCAGCCGGCTTCCCACCACTTCGCTACATCTCCCTAGGTCTCCTGCCATTGATCCGTCAATTTTTGGATGGGACAGCCAAGACAGTGGGCCAAAGCCTTCCACTGGCAAACTTAATCTACGCACTATAGTAGCACGGATGCGATTTGTCTCATGTCCTGCCTGAGTGTCGAGCGTGCACCTGAACAGCATTTGTGTTCCTTGCTGCTCCAGCACACTGCGAGACTCCAACTCTCGCGACCCCCATCGGCCTGAGGTCAATCGAGAACTCCTTCGTGTCGCTCGGCGCACAGAAACACAAACGAGGAAGCAGCTCCCTCCGCCACATTTAAGATCATGTAAGGTTCTGCCACGTCCGTCCTCGCGCAACCACGAAATGTCGTTGGCTGCTGCGTGGAAGACCTACTGCCACTGGAGCATGCGCTGTCTGCCGCAAGCTACACGTCTTTCTGTCCCTTTCCCTCGTTGCCTTTAAAATGCTGGGGTTTTCCAAGACCTGCCAGGCTCTAGCGACGGCTGGTCATCCGGTCATCAGTCCTCATCATCAACCCAAATCCAAGCCTCGCCGAGACTGCACTTCACCTGCACGCGTCTCTCGCTACGAGCGCGGAACATTTCCATGGCTAGACCACGGCAGTCTGCTTCGGTTCGCGAGAGCATTGCGAATATTTGTGAATGCGTTCATACCTCGCCCCACAAATCATTGTTAATTCGAAGGTCCGGATGATTCTGGGGCTGGTTCTGCTGGTCACAACCATTTGCTTCCCCCCCCCCAAAGATCCACCCTTTGTGGTGGGTATACACGTTATTTGCATCCATACATTTTTCGTATCAATATCTGTCTAATGAAATGAGAAATCCTTTGCGCAGGGCATGTTGTGTGGACAAGACCCAGGAAGCCAACATAGTAATCTATACATATCGCTATTATCCCCCCCCGGGTTATCCACCCTTTGGGGGGGGGGCGGGGGAAAAGGTGTGTTGGACCGAATGGTCCGCTTGCCGGGCCGCGGTGCGGCATCCGGAATCTTGGAACTCCTTGAACAAATCCAAGCTTATTTAGTAGGGATGCGTACCGCGAACAGAATACCTTATAAGATACCTCCTGTACATACCCTATAGCATACCTTCTACAATACCTGCTAGACTACCTTATAGGATACTTTATACTGGTCACCCGATATTGCCCGATATAACCGTACATATACATGAGAGAATACCATCAGGAATACCCTGTTGAATGCCTTACAGACGTCCGCCTGTATATGACAACCTCTGTATACCTTACATATACCCTATATAACACCTACAGAATACCTATAGAATACCTTATAGGATTCCCCCTAAAATCCCCTATAGAACACCCTATAGAGTACCCCATAGATAGGGATTCTCAATATGGAAATCCAGTCGAAGCTAAAGATCTGACAAGTCCCCAGTTGAACTGTAGCTTATGGGTAAGGGGTGCCCATGAAGGAAATCAGGAACCAAGACGAATGGCCGTAGAACTACCTGATAGAAGACCTTACAACTACCTTACAGAATACACCCTCTATGTATGTTAAACAATTTCGTACAGGATACCCTACAGAATACCTTTCCAAATATAGACTACAGAATATGTTTTGTACAATACTGTATGGGATACCCTACAAACTACCTGATAGAATGCCCGATAGACATTCCCTGTAGTAGAATACCTTACAGAAGACCGCATATGTTATACCTTATAGGATGTCCTTTACAATACCGTTTAGGATGCACTTTAGAATACGTTGTTAATTAAACGCTGGCCAACTGAATAAGGGGAAAGAAACCGCATTGCCTATAGAATGCCTTACAGGATACCCTTTCTACAAACCCGAAACAAGTTCATGTAAAATACGGTGATACCTTATAGAATACCCTGTGGACCTACATATATATATATATAGATATGTATATATATACACACACCACCTTCTTGTATATACATCCTGAAGAATACATTACACGCTACCGTATTCAATACCCTATAGGCCCTATAGAATGCCCAATAGCGTGCGCTAAAGAGTGCTTTATATAACGTCCCCGAATTCAATAGAGTCTATTGAACTCAATAGGTCAATAGTGTTCACGGTACAGTGTTCCTTAAAGTAAGGCTCAAACACAGAAATGCATGTACACACATTTATATATATTATATATATGCTACTCCTATCGGGTTACGGTACAGAGTGCTCTTTAAAGTAATGGGGGAGCTAGATAACTTGGGGGGGGGGGCGTGCCGAAGTTGCGTTTGAGACTTTGTTGGAGCTCAGAGAAACAGTGAGCCCGATTGAAAACGATTGGACCGATTGAATTTCAATCGAGCCCTGGATTCAAGATTCACGATTTCTGGAAAAGTCTTCTCAGAATCTTGAATCCCGGTTGAAACCGATTGAAGCGATTGAATTTCAATCGAGCCCTGGATTCAAGATTCAAGATTTCGTGAAAAGTTTTCTGGTGATCTTGAATCTTGAACCCAGGGCCCGATTAAAGTTCAATCGCTTCAACCCATTTCAATCGGGAGACCCAGGATTCAAGATTGAGGAAAATTTTTCTGAGAATCTTGAATCTTGAATCCAATGCCCGATTGAATCTCAAGTCCTTCAATCGGTTTCAATCGGTCGACTGCCTGTACAACTGTTGTCTCAATCCTCCCCATCCAATACCCACCAAAAAGGGTGGATCTTTGGGAGGGGGGGGTACCAACCATTTACAACCACAGTGAGCCGTGCACGATGGCTCAAGATTTTCTTTCTTTGCTGACTTCCCGGACAAGGCATGCCGCATTCAGTCATCCATGGTGTTCCATGCTGGTTTCACCTCCATTGCTTACTCACCTGGCTCATCGTCGTACGAGGCACAGGATACATGGAGTCAGGCTTGTTACTGGCATCGACTGCGACACCAGAAAGCAAAAGTTGCATCTTCCCAGGGCGCAGAATATCGGCCCAAGCGTGATTCTCACTCACATGGGGTCTCCAAACTGAGAAAGGACGGTTGCCAACGGTTGCCACCAGTGCTAGTGTTGTCCCATGTCCTTGCTTGCACTTCTGAGCTCAGAGGTGCCCACCTGCTCATGCGAGAAGCAGAGGCTGTCCACCAGGAAGGCCTTGCCACCGGCCTCCGAGCACGGGCTGCAGGTCAGCCACATGCAACAGTTGGGCTCGCGATGCTAGGTCATGCTGATGCTGCATTCTCTCTTGAAACAGCTTCACACTGCTGAAGGCAGAGCTAGCGTGAGTACGCATAGACTTGAGTGTCCAGAGCAACCAGTGAGGAACCAGTGCCGATCAGCATGCCTTTGCGGTGGAGACTTGGATCAAACATACATAACCTGCAAGAGCAAGGTGCTAACGTGCTGGCACTGAAACCTTCCCAAGGCAACATGCTGGAAGCACTGCCAGACTGCCTTTGTAGGATTGTAGCCAGTGTCGCTCAACCTTTCACTTAAGCGTCGTTTCGGAAAAAGGCACAAGAACGAAAGGGTTTCAGAGGCCCTGTCATCCACACCAACGACGGAGCTTCTGGACAGGACATGGCTGCAGCGTTGAAGAGCATCCAACGTGTCGACCTGTGCACTTTAGCTACCCAAGCAAGCGCCGCATAAGCAAGCAGGAAGTTCAGAGCCACAACAAAGCTCCGTGCAAATTCGATGCAATTCTCTGCGCTCAACGGCCGACATGTCTCCAAGTCGGATGCCTTATACGAATCAACATGCCGTTGAGATGTATGGTAAGGACAGCGAAGCCGCCGACGCCTTCAGGTCCAGAACTTGCGTCTTTATTCCACAGCTTTTGGCCTCGCAAGCGACTCCCGCGAGCATCAAGAGCAAGTTATCCCAAGAAGTCCAACCATGCCTTGTATCCATCCAAGGCATGCCGCAGTTCATCGATTTGCATGCCAGATTATAACATGCATGTCGAGTCTGAACCGGACTTGCTTCTGCTGGAGCTAGGCAGCTAGAAGTAGCATCTACAGCCTATCCTACCATGGCACGTGTACAGACAATGCATAGCTTGAGCCAGAACACACAGCACAGAGGCCCCCACTTCGCGGAAATGGGACCTCTCACTTCTCCAGATCTCTCTCTCGCTCTGTCTCTCTCTTTTGGATGCACATGCTGGGATTTTTACGCCCCTGTTTTCGCACATCGAAGACCGGCAAGTTGATGTTCTGTCAGGCCGATCTCCCAGCCTTTCATACCTTTTCCGTCTCACCTGGCCTTGCCGCTGGTGACGGACTTGACATAGGATGCCTCAGGCTCAAGAGATTCACGGCTGCAGCTTGTGTGCTTGTCAGACGAACTCCAGAGCCGCGAGTCTTAAACTGCTTGCCCAGTGGTAGACTGGAAACGGCCTTTGCATTACTTCAGGAGGGCAGTCAGTTTTCAATTTAGCGCTGAGCCGGTGATGGGAGAACATCTTTTCCAGAGCTTGATGCGAACGCGTTGACAGATTTAACAACTGCAAGCTGAATGCTCCAGCAGCAATTTCTATCATGGCTCTCGGAAACTTGGAGGAAGTAGCGAAGGGTATCTTGCAGTAAGGCACGCAGACTTTTGCCACATCCCACTTGTAGTCGGGGAGGACCGCTTGGAAACGGTAGACATAGTACAGCACCTGTTGTGCAAGCGGCCCGCTGGCTAAAGTCACTCTACGAAGGCACGAAGCATTGCAATGCATTGCAGAGGCGTGGCACCCAGGAACAAGTCACCAGAATCAAGAGGAAAGACCTGTGAACGGCTCACGCCGATCTCAGATCAGCTGCAAAGAAACAAGCGTTGAATGTCGGTCGCACGTCATGCCAGGCCACGACAGGAAGACGCGGTAGTTGGCAGGCTCTCTCCTAGAAGGATCTGGAAGGCAAGTATCCGTGGTGACGGCATCCCTAACAAAGAAGCATTCTGCCAAGATTCTTTTGCCATGGCTGAATGAGGGTGTTCTGCGTTGCACGCTTGTTTCTATCCGGAACCACACCTGCGTACAGAGTGTCCTTCAGAAGAAGGATGAACTCAAGCGCTACCTCGCAGGATTTGTAAGCTCGCTGAGTTCTAGCACGTTGTAGCACTGCTGAAGTTGCAAACGTCTGGGCAGCTCCAAAGTAAGCCAAGGCGCAGCGTTGAGCAACAAGTCTCCGAAACTTGGAGTGGCCGCAAGCCAGCGGCACCCGAGCCACAACAGATAAACATTTATCAGGTAGCGTGGAACAATACAAGATGCCATCAGCACGGCTTTGAGCGCACCAGTCAAGCCGACGACCACTTCACATTCTCCCTCTCCTTCGACGACAGCATCACGCATTGATGAGATCCTGCTGGCCGGAGAGATCATGAGGCCAGGCTCTTTATAGTTAGGATTATTCCTTGTCACTTGCTGGTCACTTGCTCATTGCGCTATGGCACTGCGGTGCTATAGCGGAAGGCTGCAGTAGGATGCTGATCCATTATTAATGCCCTTCAAGCTTCGTTGGGGTGGCCAAGATCAGACGAACAAACAGATCTCCGCATCGTCGCAGGTCTGCCACGACTGTAAGTGTCCAGATGAACCTCGCAACTGAAAAACTGGTGAAACACATGGCGAGCAGCGCTTCAATTCTCAGCCGGGTGGCAGGATTGGCAGCAAAAGCTGTGGCTGCGAGAACCTGGTATGGCTAGTAGGGAGTCTAGACGTGTAGATTCAAAAACAATCCAGGCTTTCAGTCCCAGGTACGGAATTCTGCATGCGGAAGCCTGCTCGCTCTCGGTTAGCCGGCTGAAGTTTGCAGGGTCAAAATATGTTGGATCCGCTCCGCGCGGGAAGCCGTTTTCGGTTAGGTAGATATGAGACATCTCCGCGCCATACATGACAAACTCATAGCGTCCATAGATCTGCCGGATTTCGGTAACTGCTCGGCTCGCCACCAGCTTCTGCATCTGCAGAATAATGAATATCTGCAGAAAAACCACGAAGAGCATTAGCAAAAACGAGCTGGACAATCGCGAGATCCGAAGAAAGAGGCTTCCCTTTCCTTCAATCAAACTGTAGGAATCTCTCACTAAGGTCGCAACCCCTGCACCGTAGACATCTTCGTCCAAATTCTCGGGTTCTCGGTCCACAACTTCGAGGTCGTTTGAAGGATAACGCCTCTCATAGTAGCGCAAAAGCACTACTGCCGCCAGGCCCATGATGAAGGACCCTGGAGCAATGACTCCCAGGACGTAGGCTTCTGGTCCAAAGGTTGGTTTTGCTGGCAGAGGCTTCGATGATAGCTCGACTGCCAAAGCACGCGAATGCTCATTCTTTTTCAGAAACTCCGACCCTGTCTGAGCGAGCAGGGACAGAAACAGAACGAAGCCATGTGCAAACTTCATTGCCACTTCACTACTGGTATCTGATTCAAGACTTGAACCAGACTGCAACATGGTCAGCAATCAAGAACGAACCAAAACTTTGCAAACCCATCGCCAGTACCTGAAGCTGAACAGCCCGGAACCAGCCAGCTGTGATCGAATCCTCCAGTCTTGGTCTTGGACGCCGTGTAGCCTCCCGGACTCCCTGTGGCTCTGCGGTTTTGAAATGCTGGCGACTGCAGGAGACAGCGCTCCGGGGCTGAGAGCCGGTGACGGTACCCAGTACAGCCACTTCCGGGACTGTGTTCCGGCATGCAATGAACAACAAAAAATCTCTGTTCAAATCCCTATCTGTCTATCTATCTAAATTCATTATTTTCTATTCGGGTAAAAGAAAACTTTGGTCTAGTCTAGGCATGTATATTCACTTCGAACTGCTGCATGCCATGTCGTTGTGGCACTCGTCTTCATGCATGCCGGAGCTTTCCTGGAAAGTCGCATCAACACGTTACGTCAATACGCTAGCCGTGGTCGTTTTGTGTCCAAGCCACCTGCTTGGTCTCTCTCACGGCACTTCTTCGCAAACGCTATAATCAACGCGGAGTAGTCTGAATCCAGACGCTGGGGAGCAAAGTTCTCCAGAACTTCCTGCTGCACCCAAGGTTGAGCAGACTTTAGAAAGTCGAAAGCCCGGTCGTCCATCGGGTATCTTTGTCTGAACATTCGGAGGGCACTGTCATCGCTGGACCGTGGGAAGCCATCTGCATGCAAGGCATGTGCTCCTCTGAACCGAGGTGGCGGAGGTGGCGGAGGTGGTTGGTGTGGCTGGTGCCAAGGTGGCTGCTGTCGAGGAGGTTGGTGGCCAGGTGCTGACAGACTTCGGGGCACCTGGAGGCCTCTGCCCATTTGCGGCACTCGCTGATCGCGCATCTTCTTGCAAAAACTGATCAGCAACGCAGAATAGTCTGCCTCGCCTTCCCGTGGAGGCTTAAAGCTCTGCAACACCTGTCTTCGCACTTCAGGGGGCGAGCTCTGCCTGAGCTTTGCAAGAGCTGAGCAAGCGGTTTTATCTCAAATCCAGGAGGAAAAGCTCTCATTGATGGTGTCGTGTGGGACCAAAAACTCAACCAAAGAAGCAAAATAAGGGGCAAAGGAGCAAGTAATTGTGTGTGTCATCGTCGAAAGGGTACCGGTCACGAAATGCTTCGTACTCTCGTCCTGGCGGTTCACAATGGCATTGAAGCACTGATGGACAAGCTGCACAAAGCATGTCAGCTGCACCGCTTGGCCCGCGGCTGGTCGACAGGTCCAATGGAGGAGCGGCCTCAAAATGCAATTACCCAAAGCGTGCTGCGCATGACTGTCTCAGGAAGCTGTCGTTCTTCATCGGCGCAAGATTCTTGGATCGAACTCGGCAAATCCAGCAGCAAGCGCCAACACGTCCAACAGGCAAGAAGAACTCCGTTCCCAGTACCGAGCGAAGCCCGGACCAACGACGAACTGTGTTGCTCCTTACGGTTTCCACTGTTGTTGGTTACATGAATGTCACCCACCCCGCTTATTCTAGCTACCTGAACCCCGTTCTTCGGGGTCCCCTGCAAGGTTAGGCGGTGAGGCACTCCCACCCCCGTCCCCGCCTCCCCACACCCCCCCCGAGATGTAACCTGGGCGTATAGCAGGTCTACAGACAACGCAAGAGTCTCTTTTTGTCACCGGCACACAGCTGTGAGTATGATCTCTGCTAGAACCTTGAGCAGGAAGCATAGATATATGCAAGTGGTACGTGAAACACACATGCACCTGGATGTGTAACATCAGCGTTTCAACCGCCCTCCACCCTTCCCCCCTTCCCTCCCCCTTCGCTCCGCGAATGACGCGTTCTTCGTCGCCTTTGTTTGCAGACGGTTCGATGCAGACGACGCGAAGCGTTTACAGTTATTTCCGGCACGCTTTGCCCCTGACGTTGCGACACCTCTTCGCGAAGCTAATGACCAAGGCAGAGTAGTCCTGAGAGTATCTGAATAGTGCTACACTTGTGCCTGTCGCTGCCATCATTCATGCGGTGGCACAGCAGTCCTCTTCGCCCTCCCTCGGAGGCTTGAATGTGCGAAGTATCTCTCTTTGGACACGAGGCGGTGACGAGACAATGTACCTGTGGGCGTCCTCAAAGCACGTGGGCAGCTACAGTACCGTCTGTGCAAGAGCGCTCGGCGTGCATCGTAACAGTCTCCTACGCTCTCTTTTTGCTTCCTTCCCGACATGAGTCCGAGCAGGTCGGAGCCTCGGAGCCGCGCCCGGGCCCACCCCCCCGAAGGAGGCCCTGGGGAGCCAAGGCCCGGTTCACCCCCGCGGTGGCAGCTGGGAGTGAGCTGGCGGGTGGAAAAAAAGAGAAGCAGAAAAGCGGAAATGCTGAGAAGCATAAATTCAAAAAGAGACAAGCAGAAAGCAACAAGCAAACAAAAGAAGAAGGCAGAACGGGAAAGCAACATCAAACCGTAGAAAACCAAAAGCAATAATGTAAAACACGCAAACACACACATCTCCGTCGTAGACCCCACTCAACATCCCTCAACCCGAACGTTAACGCGCACCTCGGCCTCATGCCCACTCCTTCCGCGGCTCAGTCCTTGGCCCCTGCAGCCACTCCCCGATCAAAGTGCTCCGAAAGTATGCGGCTGCTGCCTCTCTGTCTTCCTCTCCCTCTGCCACTGAATCCGACAGCGTGCTCGCAGCTGGCGCCGACAGCTGGGGTTTCTGTTCTGGCTGCTATGGTCACAGGCATGGTCAAAAGACAGTACCACAAGAATATGCTCTGTTGCCAAGCAGTTCAGCGAAGCCTACGGCAACCCATCCCCTCCCCGGCATCATGTCGCGAGTGGCAAAGCTACCCGATACTCCTCTATTTGGACATGTTATCCTTGCACAGACGAAATGCTCGTGCTCTCTTGCTGGCTGTACGACTGTACGGTGTGTAAGATTCGTTGCCAAAGCTCGAACGTTGCCAAAAGTACGCAAGCCTCAAAGATGCTGACCAAGGACATAATTCCACCGGAGGCGTAGTCAAGACAGACGGACGCAGACAAAGTACGTGCATCCTACCGACAAGCTCGCCCAGACACAGACAGCATGTCGTGAAATCTCTGGCATAAACCCCGCCTGCATCCAAAAGCTTACATTTTCATGGAGTACCGACGTAGGTAGTATAGATGCCCAACATCCTGCCAGAACAGTGTCTAAGTTGAATACGCAACATTGGCCCGTGTTTCATTCAAGGCTTCCGAGCAGAGATGAGTACAAAACTTTCCAAAGCCACCAAACAAAGCCTGTCTTTGCTTCCCAAGCCCATCCTGCCCCCGCAGCTGCCCTCTTGCCGCTCGGCCTGTGAACCAAACTTGGGGGCGAGCAATACGAAACAATTCCCAACAATTCGCTGTGAGGAGGGTCGCAAAGAACCATAGCTTCTGCAGGATGCGCTGCGATCTTGCCAGAAAGCAACATTATCTGTCCAGCTGAAGACGATGCAAGCAACTTGCATCTTGGCCGCTATTGGGTTCACGGCTTAAGTAAGCCAGAGCGGAATCTGAGACATGCCACAGCAGCGTGCTCTTTCCCACCTCTGCAACCTGACAAGGCCCCTGTGTGGCTTTCTTGATGCCCCCGGAACCCAGTATCATCAGCATCATTGGCTCCTCGTTTCAATCTTTAAAATCCTCTTGTTTACGCCGCCTTCCAACTCCATACCGTGGGGATTGGTTCCTCTTGTGGCTCACCACGCCGGGCACGCCCTTGGTGTCCGACTTAGCAAAGAGGGCTGAACACTGATTCGCAAACATGCCTCCCAACAACAAGCATCCGAATCACACTAAGCACACCCTCCAGATGCTCGCTGAAGCAGTCGAGCACTGCGTCCTCATCAAATGGATATCTGTCCCTGAAGGCCTGCGGGCAGTGACAGGCTGCACCTAAAAGCAAGACAGGCTTCTTCGGCTTCCTGGAAGCAAGCACGACTTGTTAACATCTTTTCATGGCCGGCGCCTGCAGCTCTGCTTGAGTCAGAGACACATCCTGTTCGAAGGAAGGCGGATAGTCGGGCGCCTGAGCCAAGCGCTGCTCTGAAGACGAGGGGGAAGGGAAAAAGGGCAAAGCCCCGTGCCCCTGCAAAGCTGTGCAGCTGTCGTTCTTTCACAGACCTTAGCGACGTCAGCCCTTCTGCTCATCTCTCCCCACTGCCCACAGCAGCCAAATTTCTGCCGCCGCTTCTTGGTAAATCCCATTATCAGCGCGGAGTAGTCCTGCATCAGCTCCCCAAGTGTTACCATTCCAGCAAGCACCAGACATTGATGTTTTTGCCAGCTGTCCTCCTCCCCCTCCTGACGGGGCTTGAAGTCACGCAAGACTTCATGCTGAACCTTGCTGGCAAGAACATACCCACGAAACGTTCGAAGAATCGTGCCTGCATCTCACATGTCAATCCCACAGCTCAGACGGCTTGAAGTGTTTAGGCTCTCACAACTCGGACATGCCAGGCGAGGTTCACAGGTGCGGGTGGGCGTGAAACCAAGTGTTTGAGTTTTCAGGTGCTTCACAGGACAACTTCCACAACCGGTCGAACCAAAACCGATCTAAGCGGCCAGCTCAATTGAGGGACCATGATGGGGGACGACTCCACACGGATGTCCCTATGATTACTTCAGAATTGCTTCCTGGTGACAATGCTCCCAGCAAGAGTTAAAGCTGAGTTTCAAGTCTAGTGCTTGACAGACCCGCCCGGGCAGCGAAAGCAATAGTTGGACTCGCTGACCATGTGCGACTGGCCTCAATGCTGGAATTCACGATGTAGTTGTATGCCTTTGCAGGTAGTTTCTTCAGCCTTGATGGTTCTAGGCGCAGACGCCAAGCACATCTCATGTGTCCATGCCGAGCAACATCGTCGTCGAAAGGGTATCTCGATCGGAAGTGGTGCAGATCAGATGCTAGGTCCTCATCCATGCCACCTGCACTCAGCGTTTGTATTCGAAATGGCGATGAGCAGGACCAGACCGGCCCCCGGCGTTCGGGCAGTCACGGATGCCAAGCCATACCTTGCCCCTTTCATTCTTAACGACTCTCCCGCTGTACGTTTGAGCAATGCAGCCACAGATGCGCGCAGCGGGCGAATTCTGATCCTGGCGTGCTGCACACACGTTTAAAGTTTGGTCGTGCCAGGTCCTCTACATCGCCAAGTCTTGTGGAACTGGCGTCAGCAACCAGGCATCGCTTCTTGCCCAGATGGTACATGATGGCACTGAACACAGACACAGAGTACACGGGATGCTATCCTGCTGCTGCCTCTTTCCTCTGCTCCTGTCTTTCGACTGTTCGAGCCTCTGTCTAAATGGCATGATGCTGCTTACAGCCCTTTGCTGATGAAGCTCAGCTCGTCGAAGCAGCAGGATGCGACCGAGCGCTTCCAAACCTCGTGATCTTTTGGGTCTCCTTGAGGAACTTGAGTAAGACGGGCTTCGATATCAGCTACAAGCATCTCATCGCCGTTCGGCTCATCGTAGATGCCTTCCAGGAGGCGAGTCAAGGCCATCGGATAACCGAACGGTCCCCCATCTCGTCCTTCCTTTGCAGCTTTCTCCCAAAGCATAGCTAGTCCTAGTTTCACTTCTTCCCAATCAGTGCTGCCTTCCCTCAATCCCTGCATCCACTCCTCTCGCGCAGTCTCGGTATCCAGTCTCCCTGAGAGCGCCGTGGCCTCTTCCAGCTTTTCGCCTCCTCCCCATTGCCGCCACCCATTTCGACAAGTCAAGCCATGACGCCCAGTGTTTGGGACGTGACGAAAGCGAAAATCCCCTTTGGAGAGATAAGCTGCGAAGCAGAGAGAGGAGCTTGCTATGGCAAGCACGAAGATTGAAAGCTTTGACTTCTTTTGAGCCATGCAGGTAGCGCGTTGATGTAATCGAATTGCACCTTTTTTCGCGCTTGAGCCATGCTGCGGCAAACTTCCAGCATCCGTAGAAACAAACTCCGTTGCAACCCAAGCTACGTCTAGAAGGCGGATACAAGCAAGAACTTCTCAATTTAGCACATCCATAGACATTCGGCAAGGAGTTGTAGAGTTTTTTCGCGAAACCCACTGCTGCCTGCACAGATAACACGACCGCGACAGATTGACGACCTGGCTTTCCGATCAGATGATGTTATCCAAGATAGTGCAAAATGAGAGTCAGGGACCTCCGGCGGAACTTTAGAGGGTGGCAGTTGGAACAAGAGACTTGGGTGCCATATCGTAACACCAAGAACATACCTCGTCGTCTTGCCATCATTCCATACTTCATGGTCGTAGGCATCGTCAAAGACCAACATCTGGCCAGCATGCGTGTAGTTGATCGTTTGGTTGGCCACTCGAATGCGTGATTGGTTGGCGAGCGGGACATGCAGTGCCAGATGAATGGTGAGCCGTCCATCATTTCCGAGGTGCGGCAGAATATGCGACCCAGGAGTCAGCGCATAGAAGTTCACGTACATTGGAGGCGAGCTCTCTGACGGGATGCCCGCTCTGTGGCTAAGCTTTGGCCATAGGCTATGGTTCAGCTCCTTGCGCCACCGCAACATGTCACAGGTTTGCTTTGCGCAAGCTTGCTCTCCACACCATCGCTCGTTCCAGCCCCCCCTAGCTGAGTGCATCAGATTCAGCCCTGTCCAATTGAAACGAGAGCCAACGAAAAACCAATCATTCGCAGAGTCGTCAAATGCACTCGGCGTGCGTTCCAGGCACTTCTGTAGATCAGTACGAATGATGTGCACGGCATGTCGGAAACGTATTCCGCGTAGCCATTTGGGCAGTCTGGGGTCTTTGAGGTTCCACCACGGCATGGTCTGAAGCCTCGGATGTTGCAGATGCAAGTGTGTAATCGACAGGCCACAATCTTTTGCATACCTCTCTCCTTCCTCCCATTGCCCCAGCTGCTTGAATAGTAGAACAACTTTGGCGTTACACATCTGCCCAGAAAGTTCCTCGGCTTGGAGGAAGAGAGCAAGTGATCTCTGAGCTGATCGGAGCACGGGGCGGCAGAGGTCGAAGAGCGCGTCGGCCAGGCGAAGGACAGAGGCCGGGCCAGGTGCTGAAAAGCGGAGAGCCCCCTCACGCACCGTGAGCAGTGCCCGTAGGATCTCCGGATTTCCGGACTGCTTGTACACCGCTTGCAAGACCCAAGCGTACTCCGACAAGGCTTCGGCATGCCTAAACGCTTCCACATCACCGACGGGGTCCCGGGATTCTCGTGAGAGCAGCATCAAGGCATGCCGAGCAGGAGCCAGGATCTCCGAGGGAGTTTGCTGCCAAATCTTCTCGAAATGGCTGCGCTCGCCGCCGGGTGCACTCAGGTCAAAGGGCTCGCAGTGAAGAGCCGCTGCTCTGGGCAAAACAAGAAGGAAAGCGGCACCAAACGCACGGAGACCTTTCCAGAATCGAAGTATACTGTAGCACATCCAGCTGCAATCATGCGCTGCTGGTTCACAGCCTGCCCTGACCTCGCCGCTTCGATGGGCTCGCCTGCCAGTTCATTGAAGCCGTGACTTCGACGCGTTCAAGCTTCATTGGCTTGCACTCCGGTTTCCAGATACAAGCATGTTGCGCAGCTTGAGCCAAGAACCCTCCCCGACACGGTCAGGACCGGACCTTCACCACAGATTGTTGCAGCGGCAGCTACATCGAGCGCTAGGTTCTCGGATCCGCGTTCCATCGCGATGCGGAACTCGCTGCCTATGAGAATCAAGAATGCAAGAAGCTCCTTACAAGCACCGACTCCGTTGCGAAACCAGAGCTTTGCCGAGTTCACTTGCTGGGCTCCGCAACTTTAAGGCGCGCAGGGTTGCAACGCCGTGACACAGGTTGCCTAGGACAGCTCAGTCAACCGGCCGTTGCTGCTAGTCGAATTGAAATGCATATGAGCTTGCAGCACAAGACATACATGCTTTTATCCTGTCATTCCTGTACTCCGATTGCTGCAAGTCCATCGCGAAGGATGACTGGACTCGAAATTGTTCACATCACAGCATACGACAGGGGGCAGTGGGCGTTGCTCACATGAACATAGGTTCTCTGGGCATTGCCAAAGGCCCAAGGAATGCATGCAAACCAATTAAAGCTTCCCAAACGGTGGAAGCTGCAGTCCCGGAGCAGGATGCGCAATGATTCTATCGAACATCTGCCCACAAAAAAATCACGGAACACAAGAAAGGACTGTGCCCAATCAACAAGCTCACCTGGACGGCTCGGGCCCCACTTAAAGCAGGAGCTGGAGCCTCGGTTTGGGTGAAGCATGTCCTCAAGGTATGCGCCTGCCGGTGAATTTGAGGTGCGTGCCCAGTGGAGAGGCATCGTACTGTCCTCACTGATCGTCCTGAGGAACTGTCAATACCTCAGGATTACATCGCTGCCGCCCATCTGACAACCCAAGGAGTCATGCTGAAAGCCTGCGATAATATGCATGAATGCAAGCCGGCCACCGGCACTTCGTTCACAAAAGACGGCAAGTAGCTGCCATCTTCAAGCTTGACCTAGTCACATCGCAGGAGAAACACCGTTGCTGCGTCCTTCACGGCACAGACTGCAACTGAGCACTTTGCCCAGCCGTCCTCTTCATCATAGCCAAAGACGACCGAGAACCTGATAGAGAACTCTGCATAAGACCTGGCACCTGCAACCAACATGAGGAGTCGCAGGATGTGCCAGAGCAGCCGGCCATGGCGCCACAGGTCGGGTGATATCTTGATCCTCGCGTCCGCCCATCAAGGCAGGGACTGCTGCGAGACATACAGGCCTACGAACAGTCCTCCATGAATTTCGTGTTGCGGTAGCTCAAGCCATCCGTCCTCAATTGCAACATGAGTCACACAGCGGTCCATGGTACCGGCCCAGAAATCCAGCAAAGGATCTGTGCTTTCAACCATCTGTTGTCCACAATGAACTCCTGCAACAGTTGCTTCTCTCGAATCAGTCTTTCCAGCAGTGCCGCCATCAAAACACCTCAGAAGAGCGAGTCCTGCAGCTGTCGTCCATCTGCTGATCTTCGCTGCCGCTGGTGACTTCCCGCCGGAGCCGACGAATCGGCAGTGCCACGTTCTTGATCCTCTTCCGCCCTGAAACACAACGGCACCCATGCTTCTCTGCGCATATCCGTGTGTCCCAACTGCATGAAGTGCAGAACACAACCTCGAAAAGAGTTGAACGTCGACTCTGTAAGTCCCCTGCAAGTCTCCGTATTCGTGTTCCTGCCAGATCCCCAGATCGGACAAGCAGGATTCCAACTTTAGTGCTGCCAGATATATTTTCGCCTTTGTTCGGATCTCCTTTGCTTTCTGATACTCCTCGAAAACCTTGCATGAATCTTCATGCTCGACGCCCAGTCAAGGCACTGCAGCGCACCTTGACTTGAAGATCGGCGGACCTCAGCCAGGACATGGCTTTCGTCCATCTGTTCTGCATCCGTGCCAGGCTTCTCACATAGTCGTCAGCTCATTGCTCGCCTCCGCAATGGATCCTCCCGGGATGTGAACACTGATTCAAAGGCTATGAGAAATGAGCCACAAGCCTCCTGCGTCTGCGACCTCAGCATCGCAAGTAATGGAGGATGTCAGTGCTAGATACTAAGGATTCAAAACACGTTCGGGTAAGATGGCTGCCTGGTGGAGGATCTCGAGCCTCGGCGCTTTCGCAATGTGACAGTTGATCGCATGATGAGGCGAGTTATGGCAATCCCCTAGCAATCCAAGCCTACGTGCTGTATACAGTTGCACTTACATGCACATGTAGACTCGTTTTATCACGGGTGTCGCCTGCACTTTGAGGTCTTGACCTTTCGGTGTTGACGAGATTCGATTCACTTGGTGCACTTTGGTTAGCTTCAAAGGCGGTGTTTGCCCGGTATGTTCGATAATTGGTGCACTTTGACTAGCTCGGGACTCGGGACTGGTTCTTACCTTCGGACTCGGCATTTATGCTTCGTGAACTCTGTGCACTTTGACCATCACTGCAACGATTGTGACCATGATCCAAGACTAGTGCCTAGAACTCCAGGGCCACTATGTAGACCGCATCCCACCCTAATTGCACCACCCTCCATGCAATCATGGCAACGTCTCTAAATGCTCGACATGTTCTGAATTGTCTGCATGCCTCCCGGTCCACGTACGGGAACAAGTCGCGAACCACGCAGTTGTCTTGGTGCGCGCGCGCGCGTGGGTGCGTGTGTGTGTGTGTGCGGCTATCTCTATATATTTATATTTATATTCTATTTTTATTTGTATTTTCTCTCTCTCTCTATATCTATCTATCTATCTATCTATCTGTCCATCTATCTATCTATCTATCTATCTATCTATCTATATATATATATATTGTGTGTGTGTCTGTCTGTCCGTCAGTCCGTCCGTCCGTCTGTCCGTCCGTCTGTCTCTGTCTTTCTTTCGGCAGGGTTAGGGACAGGGGTTGCCCCCTGCCCGCGCGCCGTCGGCGCCCCCGAACGTTGCGGAGGGCAGCTTGGGAAAATCACAGCATGCACCACTGAGGCAAGTATATTCAAGATGAACGACAGCGTTACATCCGTTACATCAAACAAGGGCAGGAGAACGCAGCATGCAATAAGAAAACCTGCTAGTTCACATACATGGCCTCGCGTTGGGGTGCTCCTCATGGCAGAGGTAGGGCCCCCTAAAGCAACAGCAAAGAAATTAGGAAAAACCCTGGGGAACCTGCTGAAGACAAAAAAACCTGAAGAAAGACCAGGAAGTCGCCCTCCGAGTATTGCCATGAGAAAGGGGCAGATGGCGACTTAATTGTATAGCCCCGAGCGGGGGCACGGCGAAAGTGTGTACGGAGGCTCCTGCGGCCCGTCATATAGTACAGGAAAGAGTTTCCTACGGGGTTTCCCCCAAGTCAGCATGGAAAAGAGCTGAGAGAAGGTACTCACATGGAGTGAAGTATGTTACACATGCATGCCACTGCCTGAAATGAGAAAAGTTTTCGCACCTGAGTGTCACGGTGCCAATTATGGTAACCCCCAGAGCAAGAGGAAATGCCACTCTCAGGTCTCACCCTCGATCACTTCCTTCTCGTGGTTGTCGTCGTCGAGGCAGGGGGGATCCCCTCACGTCATCCGCTGGCGGTGCCCTTCGCTTTGGGAGCGGAGAGCGGGTTCTGTTGCTTCCTGGGGTATTCCCCCGACCAAAGCCGGACCTGAAGTTGTGACGGTCTTTGGACCAGGTGCCTTGCGCCCTTGGTAGCTGGGGCCTCTTTTGGCAACGGAGGCAGGAAGGAGTCCCCTCCTGTGCATGTTGCACAGTGCGAGGATGCCAATCTCCTTGTCCTTGCCACAATCGCGATCGTTACAGAGAAGTTCTCCCCCACCCAGAGAAGTCGAAGAGCAACGAGTTTGCCTCTAGGAACAAAGTCACCGAACTCGCTGAGGTCAACCCCCGTCGCGAAGTCGTGTTGAGCAACGTTCGTGACGTAGGGCTCGATGGCGGCGCGAGGGGCAACAGCTAGAAAGGGCCACTTAAGCCACGTGCGGCGGGCGAAGGACTCAAGCACCGCAGGAGTCAAGTGAGCTGGCTTCCAAGGGGTGACACCCCGAGTAAACCACTCACCCCCCTCCCCGATGCAAAGGGGTGTCACAGACCCCTAAGCAAAGGTGCGGCACTTGAGCCAAAATGGCTACTCTGTCTCTCTCTCTCTCTCATTTTCTCTCTCTCTCTCTCTCTCTCTCTCTGTCTGTCTGTCTGTTTGTCTCTCTGTCTGTCTGTCTGTCTGTCTCTCTGTCTCTCTGTCTCTCTGTCTCTCTGTCTTCTTCGACACAGCCAGAGAAAGGACCCGTCCGAGCCCCCTCTCGCGCGCGGGCGCGCCCTGCTGGTCTTGGGTCGGCACGAACTCTACTCGATGAGGCCTGTGTGTTGAAACCGTGGTCCCCCTAGCCCTATTGAACCCCCAGGCCTCGTCGTTTAAGGAGGACACCAGCTCTGTACATCAAACTCGCGTCTTCCAAGCTTGGCAACTCTTTACTGCCCCGTTGCCCCCGCTGCAGCAAACAAGCAAACAAGACAAGTAGACTACTACTGAAGTGCACAACTTCCCTACTGGGCTTCGGGCTCCCCCGTGACAGGCACGAACAAGCATCAGCGATTACACGACTTCTCCCTCTCAACTAACAAATCACAACACTTGTGCCCCACGGCGTAAGAGTACATGTGGCTTGGCGTCCTCCCCTAGTCTACCATGGTCCCCCTTCGTTCAAGTCTCGGAAACAACGACACTAAAGGTACAGCACAGGACCGAACTACTCGGGTGGACCTCTGGGTGCAAAATCAGCAAACTGAGGCCCCGGCAACTGCAAACAGACTCCCTACATCAACTGCTGAAAACATGTGTGAGTGCGACCTCAGTGCTACGGCTACCCGCGGTATGTGCAGCGCTGCAGCGGCCTGAAAACCCCCTCAACAACCTCACATGGAAACGATGCAACCTCACGAGCGTTGCCCCCCTAGTCCCCTGCAGCGTGCGCTCTGCGGCGCCTATGCTCAGCGTCACTGCCCTCTGCTCTCAGTGGGTCTTCGACTTGCGGGGAACACGGCTTCTCCCCCAGCGCCCCCTGAAGCGCTGTGCTGTGCTGCTCACCCTGTGGTTGTGGGAAAGCTTCCCCCGAGCTGCTGCTGGGTACTGTTGCTTGGTTGGTGGCCTGGGTACGATGTGGGTCACGCTCCCACGGGGGGACATAGTCCGCAGGGACAGTCCACGGTGGTGGTTCGTAAGTGTCTGGCTGCGGTGGCTGTTCTTGCTGCGGCACTGGCTGGATTGCCCCCGTGAGTGGCTGTAGTGTTCTCCCCCAGCGGCTGCGGTCGGGAGGGGCACAAGACCCTTGTAGCACTAAGACGGGTATAGTGTCTGTAGCGGCAGAGTCGCCGTCTGTGGTGGGCCCGCGTGGGCTGTCGCGGTTGCGTGGGTGGGTTCTTGCCCTGCTGCCGCTGGGTCGGTGTGGCCTGGTTGCTGGTACTGCTGCGGCGGTTGCGCTGCTGCGGCCGGGTTGGCTAGCACAGGTTGCTGGCACTGCTGCGGCGGAGCTGCCGTGACAAGGTTCGCGTGGAGGGGCTGTTGGCATGGCTGCTGAGTGTGCGGCAGCGCGGTTTGCATAGGGGCGTTCCCCGCTGCGGGCTGCATGTGTCGTGGCATGGCTGCTGGTCCCCCCTGCGCCGTGGCCGTTGGGAGCGGCGGGTGGTACGTGAGGGTGTATCCCCACCTGTTGGTGTCTGCCGGTTTTGTGTACACCAAGGGCTGCTGCTGCTCTGCCCCCATGCGAGTTGCTGTGCCGTGCTGTTGCCCCTGCTGTGTGGGGGGGTCGTCATCTTCATCCTCGTGCCAGGGGTCTGCAGATGGCAGGGTCATACACCGGTGCGTAGTATCAGGCGTGTTTAGGAGTCCGGCCCGGCTGCATCCCCCCTGTGCGCTGCTGTGGTTGGGTGGGTTGCCAGGTTGTGCCACCCCCTGTCGCTGCTGGCTGTTGCTGTGTGTGGTCTGCGCTCCCTTGGGCGATCCCTGCCGCGGTGTAGCCCCATTGGGCGGGGCTAGCAGTGCTGTGTTGGGGCTGTCCTCCCTGCTGGTTGGTTTGCCCAGGGCATTGCTGCTGTGGTGGCTGTTGGTGCGGTGGAGGTTCCCTGTTGCTGCGGCTGGGACGGTACGGGGTCCGAGGCGGTTCCCCCCGCGGTCGGTTGTTGCTGGCGTTGCTGCTGCGCTGCCGCCCCCGGTCTGTGTCTGGGTACCGGTGCTTGTGGTCCCGCTGGGTCCCTGCCGCGCGGGGTGTGCTGCTGGGCTGGGGCTGCTGTCGCTCCCGCTGCTGCTCCTCTGGCTGCTGGCGCTTGCCCCGGTTGCTGTTGCGGTGGCTCCTCCGGTGGTGTCGTCGCTGTGCGGTGGCTGGCGGCCCCCAGCTGTGTCTGTGTTGGCTGGGTCGGCGCTTCAGCTTGGGTGTGGCTTGTGTCGGGGTGCTGGGCTGGCGTCTTCCCTTGGTGTGGCGTAGTTGCTTGGGCTGCCGTATCGTCCTCCGGTGGGGCCTCGTTCAGCCCCTCGTCTTGCTGCTGTCCGCTCGGTTGGTGTGTGGGCTAGTTAAACAATACAACTCTAAGCGGTCACGCTTTTCCTCGTTGAACCAAAAGGCGCTGCACGGTCACATGCATTATACATGCCGTAGCCTTGGGCTCTCCAAAAGGTGTGGGGATAGTACATGCTACTATACACATTCCCATCTACAAATTCTA
>CAJNJA010062286.1:0-23426 GCA_905231915.1 Symbiodinium necroappetens
ACTGCTACTACTACTACTACTACTACTACTATTGCTGCTGCCACTACTACTACCACGACGACGACGACGACCACTACTACTACTGCTACGACGACGACGACGACGACTACTACTACTACTCTCCTACTACTCCTACTCCTACTCCTACTCCTACTCCAACTCCAACTCCAACTCCTGCTCCTGCTCCTACTGCTACTGCACTCAACCACGACCGCTAATCCTGCACTCACACCACGACTACGACTGTCGCCACCATTCGGACGACAGCGAGCACAACGATTAAGCAGTGAGTGCCCACGTATGACGGGCCATGCTCCGAGCAGTTGCCAGAAATAGAGACAGAAAACCACAACCGGTGGCCACGCTCACGCAATTTCATGCAGGACTCAATGTTAGGCCGAGCCCCTACACCCAATTCACATCCTTTCCACCCTCAACGGCCCTGGCGACTTCGAGAGCTGGGACAGTTGATTATTCAAGCCAGCTGCTATGTTCTCCTGACAAAGCTGCACCAGTGGCATCAGCTGGAAGTGATGTGCCAATTTCAGAAGCATTTCCGCCTGGCAAGTCAAGAATAGCATCTGCAGCGGACAAGTTTGGAGGTCTTGCCTTTTATTGCCATGAGAAAAAGCCTCGGATAGCAGCTGCACCGAGACATCCCGGATTGCAACATTCAGTCGATAATGTCCCAACCCTCAACAAGTCTGTCTGAACTCGGCGTCAACGACCTACCACTAAGCCACAGCCGGCCACTGGTAAAAGACCCATGTCATGCCAGCATGAACATCGGCACCTCCGCGGGGCTGACAGGGTCCATGTAGCGGGAGTAGACCTGAAGTGAGGCCCGGGGTCTATGGTTCTGAGTCAGCTTGTCCGTGGATTACGGCAGAAAGCAAGAAAAACGAGGGTCTGAATTGCTCCCAAGCAGCATGCTGAAGCAGATGCTGCCTCATTGACTTGGGTCTTCCGCACGTCTTGCTGAACGAACTCCGAGCAACGCCCCGAGCTCTGTGACACTCTACCCCCGTAGGATAGCAACGACGACAACGACGACGAACCACCACCAACACGACGACCACGACGACGACGATGACGACGTGACGATTACGAGGACTTGCCCCCAGCAGCTAGCAAATTTGCTCCATGGAATCAGCAGCAACGAAGTCGACGCTGTGCGCAGCAGGCAAGCAACAGTCAGGAAGATTCCACGAGTCGACCAGCCAACCGACAGAACAGTTGCCCAACCTTGGGTGGCAAGAAGGCCGAGGGGCACTGCTGGAATGGTCACGCCCTTTCCATTCCTGAGTGCAGCTCGCAAGTGTTGAATGAATGAAGTCGCGGGTGCCGTGGGGGAGGCCACCAAGACATTCTACAAAGGGCCGTGCTGCCATGTTCGATTCTAGCCACGATTCTCTTGCTACACAACCTGCCGGCATTATTGCCTTGACCTTCTTCATGCCACAAGGCATCATTGCTGCGGGTAGGCTAGTGGCCCGCTAGCATGTTGCAGCTGCCTTTGCTCTTCGTGCTACTACACTGCCGTCATGCTTTCCCAGCATGGGTTCAAACCAGTAGCTTGGCGACTGGTGTCACGGTAAGCCTGGAGGCTCGTTTCGGTGTGGCTTTCAGTTTACATACTGCCTGCTGCGATGCTTAGCTTGCTATCGCAAGAACCATGCCAGCGTTGAGCTTTGAAGTCTAACCCTGCTCATACCCTCACACGACGGAAACCCTAGACAAGCACCCACGACGCTGACTTTGAGCCTGATGCAACCTAAGGGAAACTCACGAGTTTACAGCAATTACTTACAGGCCTCACGGGTACCAAGACTCTGGGGCCCGAGGGAGATCGACATAAGGACGCAGTAGTCATGTCATAGTTGTTTAGCAGCACACGCGATCACCTTTCGGATTCTCGCCTCAGACCTGAACAACTCGAGATCTTGAGCAGCGGCTCAGTGCCACAACGGGCTTTTCTGCCACCACCTTCGCCAGCGCGGGCGCGAAGCGACGCAGCACGGCGCGGTGAACGGGAAGTTTCCTGAAAGGATTTCACGGCTTCGTGGAGTCTCCAACTACCCAAGATCTTGTTTTTAGTGTAGGTCTGGCACTGCACCCCTGAACTGCCCCATGACCTGCCGGAAGACCCAGGAAACCATCTACCGTGCGTCGTCTCGCAAGTCATCGATCGTTCGTAAACGCAGGCCCAGAGTAAAGCCATGGGTAAAAAACGAAGGCAAAGAGCTCCCGAATTCGCTCCGACGAAAAGCTGCTGAGATCCGAACATCTTCGTTCCAAACACTACGTCATGAACCTAAACCGACAAACCCCTACACCCTGGACACCACAGTTCAGCCCGGCACGTATCATCGATGAGAAAGGCTGCGTCAGCAGTCGCCTCATCCAGGAGAAAGTCGAGCCTTGACTCTGTGTGGCACTTTAGGGGAGGCAGGTTTTGGCCTTAACAGGGCTTAGCGTTTCGGCTTAAGACACTTGGAGGTTTGGGCCTATGGCTTGGATTGGCTTGGTGACTTCAGGGCCTCTTAGACTCAGGCAGATCTCGTACCTCTCTGCCGCGTGAGGTGGACTGCAGGCTAGCTCCAGCTAGCAGCTAGATATTACACGATGGTTCGCTTTGCCACTCGCATTTTTCCCGCTCCGCAGTGCTAGCTAGCACCCCTCGGTCGTTCCATCATGAATTTGATCCCTCAAGCTGCCACACAACATCCAGCAGCGGTGCATCGGAAGTGAATAATTACCTTCTTGCACCTACTCTTCCTCCGCGCGCTTGCGCTTACCGGCCGTCGCAGAACCTTTGAAGCCATTGATGGCTTCTGCTGCCTCTGCTTCTGGCACGCCTGCCGCGAAGAGGCTGACTTTCAAGCCGATCTGAGGCCAAGATTTCAGCAATTCGATGTAGGCCGGCGACTTGAGCACCTCTTGTATGTGGTCTTTTATGTAAACCAAGCAGGCCTTCTCGAGCTGCGCGGCTTCGAGCAGGTGCGCCTGAGAGAGTATGTTGCAAACCTCGGAAGTGCAAAGGTGCTCGCAAAGTCGCATCTCACACCACCTCTGAAGACGTGTCACCTCGTACTTGTGGCTTACAGCAAGCAGCGCCTGTGTTTGAGACAGTCGCGGGTTGCCCATTTCGTTCTTGCCGCCAGTCTTGGCCATCAAGTCCTCAATGCCTTTCAAGCTGTCTGTGTACAGGAACTGCAGAAGGCACTTGAAGGTGTCGGGGTCGGAGTCTTCGATCACAACCACCCTTGAGGCAGATTCCTGCATGCCACTAGCCAGCTGCTTCTCGAAAACATGAGAGCGTGCAGAAAGGATATGTGAATGAGCCTGGAGGGTCACACCCTGCACCATGAACTGTACGTCACTGCCGGTTCCTTTCTCCCACAAGGCTTGTGTGTCCTGATGCAGGGTTGACCCTGGTACCTCCACATTTGTGAGCAGAGGCTGTGTCTCGAACGTTCCCACTGGGTGGACTTCCAGTACGAACTTTGCCGTCAACGTGTCCTTGTCGACCCACGTTGACTGTAGCAGCTGCTGGTGTGTCAGACCAAAGATGCCAAGAGACGCAGGGGCGTTTTCTGCCTCATGCACATCCGGGCCGTATGCTGTTGGAGGCCCGTCATCCACATCGTGCAGTTCCTCGCGAAGCTCTCCCCACTGCACGAACTCTCCACTTCGCGCCTTGATATAAATCCGGTAGCGCAGGACAATTGGATCCGAGCCCCAGAAGATGATGGCGAGGGATCCTCGTTGCGACAAGGTGCAGTTCACGATGCCTCCATCTGGTTGGTACACGAATTGAAACTCGTAACCACCGACCTTGAAGAGCTTGGACACTACACAAAACAGGCCAGACTGCCGCAAACGCAGCCGAGACCATGAAAAGCTGTCGATCTGCCAAACATACTCACCCTTGGCGACCTTGTGCGCACAGTTTGTACGTTCTCCACCACTGGCGTCTTGTGGGTGCTCTTTGGAGGCGACAGCTTGACTGCGCGGCCCTGCCGTGAGACAGTGAGGCCCATCTTCATCACGATCAACTTCATGGCGATAGAGTGATTCCAAGGCATTCAGGCGTTGCCTGTTTGCTAAGATGGTCCTCTGAACGTCCAGCTCGCGCCTCAGCCTCTGTCGCTTTTCTGCCTCACGGGTCAGCACACAGAGCTCTTGGTTCCTGACCTCGGCCGCTTGAACTTGCTCCTTCGTGCTCTCAATTTCCGCAAGAAGGCCTTCAGCGGTGTCCGCGGCCATGGCTTGAAGAATCCGGGCTCAGCAAAGTCTCCTATTGAGACTCGTATCTCGATCTAACCATGACACGACATGCCCACATCTTATTGAAACGGACTCCCACCCTGGGATCCTATGGGGCTAGCCTGACATGAAACCCACGGCAATAACATAAGTCGGAGCCGTTCGCCTGCGTGCTCGGGCATCTGGCCACCCTCCCGCTGCACGTGCCGAACAGCACATAACAAACTGCAGGGAGAGGACGGGGCGCTGGGATGCTGGGAGAGCCATTCAAAACCTTGGATTGCCGCGCCCAGCAGCTCACTCATCCCCTCGGGCTTGTGGTCTCGGAAGTCACGGGCACTTGTCTCTGCCCTCCGGCTCAGCTGCTCACGGGTGATGCGAAAAAGGCCTGGGTTGGGCAGCGACTCGAATTCTGGGCTTCACGACTAGGACTCTAGGGTCCCTCTGATCAAAGGTTTGGCAGATCAAGGCCGAGCTTCAACTCGAGGAGCTTTGAAGGCTTCGAGATCAGCTAAGGAGCTGTGTGCCACGTTTGGCTCTTCGGATGCCGGGTCTGAGCCCTGCGCTGCACAGGAGAAGCTTAAGAACACAACAATGTGTGGGCCTGCACAGTTATGAAGCCTCCCATGGTGAGAACGCAAACAGTAGCAGTCGAAACAATACAGGCAACAACAGAGACGACGACTCCAACTCCGACGGCAGCTGCAGCAGCAAGAAATATGCACCTGATTGGGCAGACCTAGTTTACTAGTTTACACGACTTGAGAAGGGAAAGTCTTGGACATGTTGAGAATCATGCTGTGTCTTTACACACAGAAACACAACTTAAAGAGGCTCTCTCTTGGAATGAAGAGCATCAATGCCTCAGACCTCCAATCCGGCCTCGGTCTGCTGGTAGGCCACTACCTGGAGGTCAGCTTGCCGGGCCCGAAAACCCTATCATGTATTATAATGTGTTATAATGTATTATAAAATACAATATTATATAAAGTATATTATATCACCTTCCACCCTTCACCCCTAAATGCCATTACAGTACTGGAAGAGTGAAAAAAAGAGGACCATGGCTGAGATAGTAGGGCCTTGGGTGCCTCGAAACGAGGCCCCCGGGCAAGGCTGCGACTTAGGTGTTGGGACTTGCGGGCGCAACATGCGAGCTTGAATTTTTGTGTATATAACGAAAGACACAAAGTCAGGTTTAGGTGTCCACTGGAAGCCGAAGCCCCAAGCCACGGCACATAACCGTCCGCCACGGCGTGCGCGACTCGGCCGTCGCAAGGTCGGGGCCCAAGGAGGAGCGGTGGCAGCAGTGCCCAGCTAGACCTCTTTCGGACCATGACAGCCCTCGCGTTTAAGCACAAGGCAATATCCCAGCACTCTGACTAGGTGACTAGGCCTCTGGCACCACCAAAGCCAGGGTAAAGCCCAGACCACTCATGCAAAACCGGGAGTCTGGAGAAAAATTGCTTCGCATCGTGCCTCCCCGGAAGCAAACGCTTGAGTAACAGTCCTAACTACCAACCTCTCCCAGACAAGAGGCTTTCCGACGTCGTAACCTTCGCTCAGAAAATTTGCGGGCTGAGGGCAGTGAGTCTTGAGACTGTTATCCGCCGCTCTTGGCTACTGTGAAAGTTCTTACTTCATCGTACTTAGAAGTGCTGTATTTTGGAGGCCGCTTGTCACCTCCGATTGGTCGTACTTGGCCGGAATGTTGTGAGAAAGACAATGACGAGAGTGAAAGTTGCCGAAGAAACAGTAGTAGACTGCAGCTAGAACCGTCTGGGCCGATAAATGCAACCCTCCAAGGATAATAAGGCATATGCTGACACCGATGCAGATGATGTGCCTCGTTTCAGCCGGGCAGCAGTACACGTCTTGTGCGCCGTCACCACCGCCGAAGACGAAGACTTTGCCGTCAAATGCCACTGATGAATGGGCTGTTAATGCCTGGACGAAACCCAATCTTTTTGCAAGACAAGAACTTCTTCTTTTCATGCGTGCACGTTTGTGACAGCATTTTGGCCCCCTTTCTGCTGCTCTGCTGCAGGAGGCCAGTTGCTGGGCGATGCCGCCGCAATCTCCTCAAAGTGATGCTCCTGCACGGCGAAGACCCGCTCTACATGCGGCATCATCATTGCGGAATGCAGATGTGAAAACCGCACCTTGGCAAGAACAACCCGAAGGCTCAAGCCCTAATTGTCACTGGCACAGTGCCGGAAGCCTACAGTAAGGTCCGTATATCGCAGCACTTTTGGACTTGCCCTGTGGACCGCACCCCCACGCCAACAGTTTCGAGCAACTCTCACAATCCTGACGAGTTGTGTTTTGGCAAGCCCCATGTCCTTCGTCAAGAATCCACAGAACCCCAGTAAGAACCCCAAACCGAACCCTAAGCGACAACCTGAAACGCGTCCTGTTTCAACCTGCACCTCAATCCATCCTAGCCCCTAAAGTTGAAGCCTCTGCTCTATCCCAAAATCGCACTGCCGCCTCGAGATCGAAGGAAAAAAGGCCACTGGTTGGCTGCACGCCACCGGCCTGATCTACATTTTCGTAGGGGGCTCTAGTTCGTTGCAGGTTTTGCTACCAGGATTTGCATGATTTTGCCATGTGACCCTGGTCAGCTTGGAAGCCAATCTCAAGATGATCTCTTCTCAAGCCGAGCCATCTGCACGAAATGTTGGATAGTGGTCTAATCCACGTTGTCTTGTGCTTGCGTCTGTTCAGCATGGTGGTATTCCGCAAACCGCTGCACCAATCCTCAACTCTAAACCCTAGCCTCGTATTGCGGAGACGGATGTTGGAAGTGTAGAAATGAATGTCGGAAACCAAAATTGAAACTACATCCATTTATGATTTTACCTGCAAATGGGCGCAGAATGAATGTGGAGAAGCTTGAAGCAAGATTTGGGTGCGCAGTGTGGGTTGTCATTTGGTTCCTTGGATAGTCTTGGGCTGTGGGCACATTGTGGCGGCTCCTCTAGGTGAGGCGGCCACCACCTCACCCTACTTTTGCATCCAGTTTCCCAGAAAGGATGTTCAGTTCCGGCCCATCGGAAAATTCATGGGCACAGTGGACGTTGGTGTTCTTCCTCAGCCTCTTTGGCTGCCATGCTCCCGGACAGCGGGCATGGGCGGGGAAAGGAGCGAGGGGAGGGGGAGTCTGCATCTGGTGCCAAGATCAACCCCAAACTTAAGCTTTCACAACTCGGACTCGCCAAAGCTAAGCTTTCAGGCTACAAACCCAGGAAGCTCGGTGTTGGAGTCCCTGACACCCAGTTGCAATGGCCCCTGAAACTCAGCCCCCACATCCGGCTAGCTTCCAACGTCGCCGGGTGGCCTCGTTGCTCACACACCCACCAAAGATCCAAGCTCTGTGCCCCTGCACCACGCAGCTCTGGCCTCGGATGCTTTCGTTGCAGTTTCGGAATTAGGGTTCAATAAGGAGACGGAGAGGGAGTGAAAGCGTTGCGTGTAATACACATGTGCCTGATTTTCTTTCATTGTCGGCGACTGCGCATCCTTCACAGGCACATGTTCATCCATCGGTTCAGTCGAAACTGGCAGACCATGTCCCGGGTGTCCGGCCAAATCGACAGCCCTGGTAGGACACTCCCGGCTTCGTCGCTGGGAAGGTGCCAGTATACCTCGCTTGTCTAAGAAGGCTTTTGAGGGCGCGGTGCGAAAGGATGTGAGATTCGCTCAAGGTCTGGTAACACTGTTCAGGGTCAAGGGAATCGGTCCTGACAAGGTAAATGGCTTCAGGGTCGCCGGGCAGCGCGGGTTAAATGCTCAGCATCGTTCTTATGCACACAGTGTCTTCCCTGCTTTCTCGCCAGTTGGGCACCGGCCGGATCCGCCAGGGACGCCCAACTCAACATCCAATGTTTCGCCACTCCCCAGCTTCCGAAACTCAGCTCCTGCTACGCGCAGGCTTCCCAGAAACCACACGACAAATCCCCAGCCCTCGTCGGCCGAAAGAGCCTCACGCCATATGAAGCCCAGCAGTCGAAAGCGTGAGGTTCCAGCCCACTCGATTCGCGCTAAAAGCTCTGGAGCTTCTGAAGACTCGAGCCTCCCCGAAGTCTCTGAAGAGTCTAGCTGCCTAGCTTCGCGGAAGCTCCGAATCTTTGAAGCTGAAGATGCGAGCTTCGCTGAGCACACACCACTAACTTTGTCTCCGAAGTCAGGAGAAGCTGGTCCATGCCGAGTGGCTCCACTTCCGTCCACTCACGTTCCTCCAAACCTTGAAAGACTTGCTTGTTTGGGCATCCCATATTCTGAAAGCTTAACTGGCATCATGTCCAGAAACCTGATGTAGTGCCGCGCAATGTCGGAAAGAGTTGAGATGGGTCTTTGACATTGGGGAAGCCACACACCACAAACCCTAAAATAGAAGACTCCAAGATTAACTCGGGCAACTCACACGGTTTAAGAAACATCGAGGGTACCTTTGAGCTGTGGGCTCTAAGCTCACAGTTTGCGCCAAGTCAGTACATGGCAAAAGAAATACAGGGCGGGCTTTCTTGTTTGGAAAGGGCAGGTTAGTCTGAGCCTGCCACCAAAGCCCTACTGATGGCCTCCCAGCACTTCCCAACGGGACCAACCCGGAAACACAAGTTGCAGGGCTGGGTATTACATCATGACATTTGGAGGGAGGTGGGTACGCCAAAAGGGGAACTCATGTTGCGAACCAAGGAGGGTAGCACAAAGAAGTAAACATCTCTTATCCGGACTGTCAGTGATAGTGCACCTGCATACCAAGGGTCTGAAGCAGTAGACGAACGAGCCCGTGACATCACCAGGGAAGTGCTGCAGGCCACAGAGGAAGTAGAGACCTTGTGTAAGGAGTGGCCCAGAGGCCCAGCTGCGAAAAAAATCCAGGGTAATGCAACAGGCCGAGAGGTGCATCATCTGAAATTGCAGTCGACTTGAGGGTCTCGCATGGTTCTGGTTGTTTCAGGGCAGTCTTGTTGGAAGGCTTTTCCGGTTCTGCTGCCAAGCGGATCACACCAGACTGAGTCACGCGATGACAAAGCTCCCCGACAAACCAAACAACTTTGCCAGGGTGCTACAGTCGTACGGTGCCTCGGCTGCGATGCCGGTTTGCAGGATGCTTCGGGACGTTTTGGGGTGCGAAGCCCACAACAACGACACTACCCCCCCCCCCCCCGTACTACCCCTACCGTAACCGTACTACCCCTACCGTAACTGCAAGAAGTGCCCTGGTCACACGTTCTGCGTTGTGTTTACAATCACATAATGTGAACAGAGCCGTAGAGCTTGCTTCGCTAAAAGCCTTCACCTCTGCCATTCGTCGCCTCAGCGTGAACCCGGAATTGCTAGTCCGCAGCACTACGCCCGGCCAGCCTCGACTGCTGAACGGTCAACATCCGAATACCCACACAAACACCCCAAAGCCCCCAACAAAGCCAAAGATGCGAGGCTGAACCCATGCCGTTGCTTGGGCGCAATTTGCGCGATGCCCGCCTCCACCAGCTTTTCCTTCTCCGCCTGCTTCTGTGATAGTGGTCGTCATACAGCCCCAACTATCCTGCGTTCGTTTACAAGAGTGGTTGTTTCGAGAATATGGGACTTTGACTCCCACCTTCAGAAGAATCCAGGTCAGCTTCCCTACTACGGATGGCCTTGTATATCTGGAATAGTAGCGGTATAGGTGCTTGTATGCATGTGTGCATGATCCAAACATCCTTAATTTGCTTCATATTACATCAGCTTGTTGTGCCTGCCATATAGTACACTGTATCTTGCACTGTTCAGGGCCGCATCCGGAGAGGGAGGGGGAGAGAAAGAGAGAGGGATAGAGAGGGGTTGTCCTACGTTGCTTTGCTTCAGATCATCACATTCGCAGCCTCAAGCTTGACACGAAAATTACTGCACCCACGGAGAGAGGGGAGGGAGGGACAGAGAGAGAGAGAGAGATGGAGGGGTCGTCCTAAGTTGCTTTGCTTCAAGACATGGTGCTCGTAGCCTCAAGCTTGACAAAAAAACATTGTCTGACGTGGCCTGTGTATGCCTGAATTATTATTGCTTTGTTTACTTGTTGCCGTCATCTCGCGTGCCTTTGAGGCCGACGAAACAAAGAGTGGCTCCAGAGCCGGGAAGGAGTCGGGATTCGATGTGTCGAGGCTGTAAACCTCATGGGGCTGCGGCTTAGAATTCGACTCCACGCTGCACTTTAGTTTGGTCGGGTGCAGTTACTATAGTTCGGGCTCGGGGAGATTCGGGGCATGAGGCTGGGCTGCGGCTTCGGGCAGACCTCCCTGCCCCAAAGGATGTCCGAAAGTCAAGGCATGACCGCTGTCCCTCAAGGCCCACAGCCTGCCTCATACCGGTGGTCGGAGCCCCAATGAGATGGGCAGTGAAGAAGGCAGGCCTGTGGCAAAGCACGCAGGTTTTGGTGCCATTTTGGGGGGCTCCAAGCAAAAATGGCAAGTCATATGACACCCTCTGTTTTGAAGTGGGTCTGCACAGCTGTTCCCAGGCCACTTGTCAAAGGCCCTCGGCAGCAAAACCTTGCGAGTTCAGCCCATGCATAGCACTGCCTGCACACTCTGCCCTGCTATCATCTTAGCCCTAGATCCGAAAACCAAGAGTTTTCGACCACTCGCACTCGACAACGTCACACGAGGTTTCGGGAGATAAAAGAACAACATGTGCTCATCACGAGCTCAGCGGAGTCATAGCTGCGTTCCTTGGGCGAGTCCAACCCTAGCACATGTACTGACAAGACAACGTGCGTCAGATGTCAACACCTCCAGCATGAAAGCATGTCCCTGACTTCCCATCAAGACCCGAATCAGTATGTTGCCTGAGCCAAAGATCTCACCAACCCACGAGGAGAAGCGGCTCGTATCTCGTGATGCTGGTAGCCGTAGTTCATACATCATACACTCCCCCACACGCAGAATGCCGTACAGTTGTTCCAGAACGATGGAAGCAGGAGGGAACCTCAAAACTCGAAGCCTTTAAACCAAAACCCAAGCGCCGATTCTTACTCCAAGCCTTCTCGGGGCTCGCTGGGGATGGCACTGCCGCATGCACGGCCAAGGAAAGCTCTTGGGCCTTCGGTGCATTTTTGCATGTCACTTTCCGGTCTCACGCCACGGAAAGACTAGCCAAGCGAGGTTTTGTTGTGATTGATGCCTTCTTCGATCTGTCTAGGTAGGATGTAAGGTCTTGGGAGGGAGCCTTTCGTGTCGGGTCGTTTCTGGACTTCGGGGTTGGCGAGCTTGAGGCTTGAGCTTTCGGGTTTCAGTCAGGCTCAGGGCTGCAGGACTTGTCGAGTTGATGAAGGCCTTGCGGTCTACACGTTTGTGGCCTTTAGAAGGCCAGAGGGTTTGTTGGGCTTGCCAAAATCATGACCCAAAGAGGGTTAGGCTTTGGGCTTTCAACCTTGGAGTCTCTGTGGGGGTATCTCTGCGCCCTTTCGAGGCATTTTCTGCTTGCGGCTTAGGTCCCAGGCTGCAGCACGAAAGCAGAAGAGGCCAGAATGTTTGATACCGTTCAAAAAAAAACAACGACCGAAATTGTCAAGTTTTACCTGATCCTGCCGTCTTGCTCCACAGCCAGACAACCCTACCCTAGACCCTGCCTCGCCGAAGGTCTCGCTGGCCACGGCGAAGCGCCTTCTTAGAATCTTCCAGCCAGCGCCCTCCTAAAAACCCATGAGCCTGAACAGTTCCGGCTGGCGACGGTTTGGTCTTACCGGGCTTCAAAGTTTAAAAGTGTTGGTGCCGGAGCAGCACGATGATGACTGTGCAACAAGAATATTATGTGCATGCTCCCCCTCAAAACTACCTCGAGGCTTGGTTCACGCACGAAACGAACGCGAGATGAAACATGACAAAGAAATCCTTTCAAGGACGCTTGAGTGGAGACGGGTAGAAAACAGTGAAGGTGACAGGTAGCTGAGGGTAGTACGATGAAAACTGCTAGCATGTGGCATGTATAATGACTCATGTTCAATGTTCAAAGCTCAGGGAATGTCAAACTCGCAAACTGTCAAGTTTGATATGTTCGATATTTCCTGGACTTCTATTTATTCTAACACTTATCGATGCTACTGTGCCGTAATACTGCTCTGTACGTAGATAGGCATTAATAGCGAATATACCTGCCGCAATGTAAGTGGCTGGAAGGGTTCGAACAGCCAGCTTACTGACCTTCTATCTGGTTCATTTATTTCAGGTGTGTCTGCATGTATTTTTATGGGTATGTATGTTTGTGCCCGTGCATGTGTGTGTGTGTGTACCTGCGCCGGTGCACATTTCGACTCTGGAAACCTGGATGCCCAAAAATTCTTAGCACCCTTACAGCCTACACCCTCCGACGAGGCACCTAAGCAATGTAGAGCGGCGAGACGACTCAAATATCAGTAGGTCGTCCTGGGCATGTCATTTTGGTTCATTTGAGAGATGACGGGCTTCCGGGTTTCGAGATTAGGGTGTGCGGAAAGTGGGCAAAAAAGGATCCAAGGAGGTCACGCTCAGACCTTGTTGTTGCAAACCCTAAACCGTGAACAGCTGCTGGTGTTCTCCGAAATCCCTGTTCCTGCTTGAGCCGCCCAGGTCCTTCGCAGGGACGATCTCGTACCAGCTGCCATGGCCCCCAAACCCTGCAAGAGGATCCCGGGCTTCTTCCTGCGCTGAGTGCCAAGGGACTGAACAAGAATTCACCTCAAACTCCTGCAGGTTTGTGGCATCTGCACATCTACCATCACTCTGTCAGCTAGCCCTCGTCATCAAAGGCCCTCAAATCGGCCCTCATTCATGGTGACGGTGTGGTGGTGGTGATACTGCTGCTGGCGACAAAGGCTATCACAAGAGTCACCTTTGTGCAACAACTTCAATTCATTTAAATGCTCTGCGAATTGTCTTTTCCGTCGGCTCGTCCCTCTCCTCCTGCTCCTGCTCATGGCCACTGGAGATACTGCTTCTCGGCGTTGCCATCACCATCGCCACACCTACCCCTCAACACAACCTCCAGAGTCGCCACCACCAGCACCACGACATCAATGTCATCACCACCAATGTCATCTTCGCTGTCATCGTCCTGTCAAAAAACTGTGATCTTCTTTTCATCACCATCCTGGCACGCACCGCTTTCTTGGTATTGGCACCGGGAGCAACTGATCGCCCAGTAGCAGCAACGATGCTCCCGCCTCAAGAGTCAGCTCCCAGAAGAGGCAGCCCGTGTTTGGAGCCGTCATGGCAGGCTGGGATCTTGACTGACGGGGGTGCTTTCAGGAGGTAGGGCTGAGGAGTTGAGGCTTCAGGGGTTCAGGGTTGAAAGCTTCTGCTGGGCAACCGAAATAGCTTCCAGGCCAGCCCAATCGACATCCCAGGATAAGGGCTGAACCTTTACCGTTTCGGAGTCGAAAGTCCATAGTTCTTCGCACGGGATTCAATCTTGCGGGCTCCGGGCTCAGGGTGGCAGGGTAGTGGCATCTCTGGAACCGAGGCTCGGAAGGATATCTTGGAGATCTTTAGGGTTTCGGCGCACTCGGGACGGTCTAGACTCTCGCGACTCGGGCAATGCCGGCGAGGATGGTTTTTTTTTGCCTCCCACCTTGCTAGGACGAGCCCGAGGATGGTTTTAGGGTTTAGGGATCATGCTTCAAGGCTACTGACAATCCGACAATATTCAATGAGGCTCCGATCATAGACTTCCTGCTGGGTTCTTTGAACCGAAGCTGCCGGCGGTTGCAGTCGCGGAAGTTGGCACGCACTGACCCTGCATGATAGTGCCTAAAAGTCTGTAACGCTAGCATAAGGCACAAGGCTTGCAGGCCCGAATGCCAAAAAAAAAGGACGTCGCATGTGGGACTGGGAAAGAAAGGCCATGCAGAAATCCAAGCGAGGGGTCAAGGATGCCGAGCGGTCGGGAATCAGGGTTTACGGGGCCTCAGGTTCAAAAGATGCTAAAACTGTAATCCGAGGACCAGGCTCAAGCGGCTACGATGCACAGCCACAGCAAAACAGCAAAACAAACAAGAATCCCATCCTGCAACCGTATTGTGCGCAGCTGCCGCTCATTGAGAACACATGCCGTCGTGCATCGCCCTCATCTCCCCAAGTGGCCCACACCCACCAAAGCAATCTCAAGCTTCGTTCTCCGAGCCAGAAACTCCAAAGCCTAAAGATCAAACCCGCAATGCGAAGCTGCGCTCAAAGGTTAGCGCCCGCATCCGTGAGTTTACGGCCTGAGATGGCTGCCTGCCTCAAGTCTTTCCTTTAGATGCGTGTCCCCGACGGGATGCGCCTCTCCAAGAATTCTGCCAGGTCCCCCCCGTTGGCACGGAGCGAGACGACGAACAGATACTCAGAGTCCTCCAAAACGTCCTCGTATCTCCCAGGGTTTGGGAAAAATATGGGAGGCCTCAACGTGCAAGCTTTCCGCATGCTCTTGGAGAGATCAGGGTTCGGAAGGCTTCGGCTAGTCGGCTCCTCATCCTCTCAAGCATTTTGCAGTTCCGATGGATTGGGAAGGCTGAAGACGATTGGGCTCGCCCAGGCGCACTGATGAATGCTAATATGCTGCTCGTGCAAAACATGGCCTGCGAACAGGAAGAACGAGGCATGCACTGACCTGCTGACCACACCCTGTCTCAGCCCACCCTGGTCGAACGCAATGCTTCGAGCATGCCACTTCTTGGCCAATTCCATACCCCAAATGCCCTACCCACCTCGAGCACCGTAAGCCCATGTGCGACAGTCTCAAAACAAAGCATACTTAATGACTGATGACTCATGCTCCTGGCCGAGCACTCCACAGATCCATTCAGCAAAGGTGCAGTGACAGCGGAGAGCATGGGGTGCTGCAGCATCTTCCTAGGCTCCCCGGGCATCCTCTGAGCGTCCAGACGCACTCTCCGAAGCCAAGTGCACACATTGCAATATACGTTTCAGGCTCTACACGCATTTCTTGAGCCCCAAGGAACTCTGCTGCAGTTGGATTGATAGAACCTTGGCGTCAAAACCATTGCCAGGTCCAAGCCCAGATTGTGCCCAGGTCATGTATACCAGTGCTGCAGGTGCGCGCCGGTAAGTATCTGTGACAACTTACAACCGCGACGTTCAACGATCACCAAACCCAGGGTCAGAATCGCAATAGAATCCCAAATCATAACAGGACCGCAACGTCTTTGACAAGGCTGGTCGTCCCAAAACTCATGGGCAGCGAGCTTTTATACACTTTTTGACAATCAAACACTGTTCCGGGGCATCGGACTCTTCACCTTCGAAAAAGAGTATTCTTCGTAATGCTCCGGACGCAGTGTCGCACCTTTTCCATCGCAGTTGTCACCACAACGATTGACCTCACGACCACCCTTCTGAAAATACATCCAACCCCTGCATCCCAGTGCGAGGACGTTATGCAGATTAACCTCTCGCCTGCATTTCCGGCCGAGCATCAGCTTCGCAAGCTCCTGCGAAGCCGCCCAGACATTCGTGAGACGCGGCTTGAAGATGGAGCGGCACCTAGTACAGAATGAGAAGGTGAACACCTCTAACTATTTAATCACAACACAATCACAAAGCGTTGCCTTGCTAGAAATCGCAGAACAGTGTAGCAACCCTGACAAATATGACCCCTTACAAACAACTTCAAGAACGGCTTCAGAACCCTGTGTTCGAGAAGCAAAGTTTGCCAGTCTTGTCGTGGTGTTTCGGCGTTTTTTAGCTCTGTTCTAGGGTTTCTGACACATGTGACATGTGGATGTTCGCGAATGTTTACAAGCACGCAGCCACCGCTCGTTGATGCTCGCAGGTTGCTGTCTTTCAAGCGGCACCTCGAAGCATGTTCAGCTCGAGGCTGCCAGGCACCCTCTATCTTATGGCACATGACCCCGGTATATTGCGTGCTTCTGCTCGCCCGTGCAGCAGTGTCTTAGAGTCGTCTTAGGGCTTTCTAGCTAAAGTAGCTACAATACTGCTGCTCGTTTTCCATTTCTTTTACTGTGTGGCTCCATCTATTCAAGACCCCGAGACTCTGCTCGTGCTCGGGTTCTTTTGGGCCCTAGGAGAAAAGTCACTGTACCCATCGGGAAGTAAATGGAGAAAGCCTCTCAAACCCGATCACCAAAATGAAACATCAGTCGCAGCACTACGACGACCTCCAGCACCACCACCAACCACTAGAGCCACGCAACTGCACAACTGCAGGTCCGCTAACTAAAATAAAAAGGTAGACGGCTGCCCTGAGCTTGACGAGGGCAACCTCCGTGAAGCCGCAACAACAAGTGACGACGACAAAGGGAAGCCAGTGATGCTGGTGGGCGTGTTCTTCATGATGACGACAAGGGCTTCTGATGATGGCGATGATGGTGCGGGTCCTGATGGCAGCCTCGGGGTGGCGGTGGGTGTTGCGGTGGTGATTGCTGCGATGCTGTTGGCGGTCGTGCATGATGATGAAGATTGCATCCGTTCCTGCTGGTGCCGGCTGCTGAGGTCGTCTGCAGCCCCTGCCGACAACAAGGAGCGTGCGAGGAGGACGACGAGGCTGTGGCTGCCTGCCACCTACCCTGCCAATGCCCTTGCCGCTGCAGAGGCTGCTGTCGTAGGCTCGGGGATAAGGTCACGGATAGGGGGCCTTTGTGTTGGTGCTGAAGTGCTGCTCTGAGCCGGGCACGTTTTGAGAACCCCGGATCGGCGGTCCTTTGGCATCACCAAGCGTTTGCTTGAAAAGTGGAATGCAGGATGGTGGCAATTCACTTTGGACTGATGGGGTTGAACAGGGCCAAGCTCGGAAACCAGACCCTTTCGGCCCTCTCGACGACCTGAAAATTCAACCAAATCTGCCCCAACGTGGCCCAGCAGGTCTCTAAGGTTCTTGGCTGCGATTCGACAGGACGGGGCTCCCCGTGAAAAAGGGTAGCTGCTCTTTTGACTGAAGCATCCCGGCATGTCCCTCCCAAGTCCCGCAGTCTCGGTCCTTCAGGACTTGAACTGAACCCATGGCCCAGACGCCGACGTCATACTCGAAGGTGAAATGCTGCTCCCTCGGAAGGCTTCTGTTTCTTCGAGTTTCCGTGCTCCGCTGGGCTTCTGGCTTATGCCAAACAATGGGAACCGCGAGCTGAACATGTAGCCATCTAAGTCGCTGCTCTCCGCCTTGCACCCACTAGTTTACGGAGGTCTCGGTGCCAGAGTGTCCACACAGGGCCCCTTGCAAGAGGACCTCTCCATCTGCAAGCCTAACTTCTATCCCGGTCTATCCCTCTTCATGTCAACAGGAAGGATACAGACTCCCGCAGCCCTACCTTTGACATATGTGCATGAACTTCTGTGTTGGATCACAGCTGACACCAGGTGTGCAGCTGCTTCTATGCGACAAAACTTCAGCCGGCGCTGGGCCTTCCTTCCTCCCGAGATCCAGCAACCTAGACCGACAAAGAAAACCTCTGCAGATCAGACCAAGCAAGGATCTCGAGGTCAGAGAGCTCCGCTGCCTACAAAGAGTTGTGGAGCCGAAGCTCCAGTGCATCACCGATCGCGATAAATCAAAAGACCGAATTGAGCCCAAGTTGGGCATGCAGTTCTTTCGTATTTGGGAAGGCTTTTCGTGCGAAACTCCTCCATTGATGCTCCCGGCCCAACTACATTCACCCTGCGAGCCTCAGACTCGATATCTGACATGAACTGGTACACGGAGATGGGGCAGACTCAAAACCCACGAAAACCTAGTCGGCAACATGGCCAGGAGCGTTTGATGCAGAGTCAATGCTAAGGAGCTTTCCTCCAGAGCAGACGGCTAGACAGCTGCCATACAGGGGCAGTCTCTCCAAGATACGAATTTAATGCATGGAACAATGGATTAGGGCAGCCACAACTGAGCTGCACTCAGCAAGCTCCTCACCGGTTGAGCACAACATCCCCGGAGACCGCGCGATGGTCGCTGCCTGCGGCTCGCGGCCATATCTGAGACTGCACGATGGACTGGCCCACGGAAAGCGGCGTCTTCTGGAAGTACACATAATCCAGTCGCACCGGGTCATCGTTGATCGTGGAGGGGTCCGGATTGCCGGGATGAAGCTCGGCCCATGCATCTGTGAACGTCATTGGAATTTGCCAATGGCGCCCAAAGGCCTCAACCTGCCCTTGTCTCAAAAGCTGCTGCGAAGGCTGGAAGTAGCCGGTGTTCAAGTCCCCCATGAGGACGATTGGGTACGGATGACGGTTCTGCACCTGACTTAGGGTCTTGGTCACGAAATCGACAGCCTCTGTGATGACGTAGTCGCCCTGACAGCAAAGGGGATGTGTCCCAGATGCAATAAGCGTGTAGCCATCTGACTTTCGCCTCAAGGCTGCCCAATTAATAGCACGCCCTGCCGAGAACGGAACAAGGTCGCTAGCAATGTGCTCCCACTTGTCAGTCCTGAACAAGATGTCTGCATCATTGAATTGCTCGGTGGCTCCTCCTGTGGCAAAGGCCCAAACGCTGCCGGACCTCTGGTTGAGCAGATCCAGGATGGCACCCTTCTCGTGCCACATCTCTGGAATGGCTGCGATCTCTGGTTGCATTCGCAGAAGCTCGTCCACGACAGGATGGATACGGCCGGCCAATGTGAAGACGTAGAGGTTCCAGGTGACAAAGCGCGTCGCTTGACCTTGGGAGTTCTGGTTCTGCCAGTCGCTGGACACCTCCCTGGCCGGAGCTCCTTCAGGCCAAGCACAAGGGCTGCCACCCAAGGAGCACCAACCATCGGCCTGTAGGTGGCAGTCCCAGATAGGGTTGGGGCTGTCCACCTCCTTGGAACATGCCATGGGCTCCTTCTGCTCCCCACACCACGAAGCACGTGCCAAGTGGAAGTTGGGTTTCTCTGTACAGCTGGGAAGCTCGGCTGGGCCGCGCGTGAGGCCGCGGAGCATGGGCACCGAGGCTTCTGCCAACGCCCGCGGCGCAAGCAACACAAGCTGGAGGGAGAAACACATCACGACGGACGAGCTCTGCATGGCTGCGGAGTTGAGGCTAGCAGCAATCAACTGAGACCTGAGCCAAAACGGCTAGATGCAGGCGGCAGGCGGCTCGTGTTTTACGTCGATATGAGCTGTCGCTTGAATTAGGGAAATGTCAAAACCTTTGCAGTTTTTCTCTGAGCTTCAGGATGCCTCGATCAGTACCCACTTTGCTTGCAACTATTGAAACCCGAGCCTTGTCACTGAGTGACGGTGGAACACTACAGTTCTGGGCTGGCTAACACGAGCGCAGGTAATGCTACAAATATGCCTGCTACTGCTACTGCCACTGCACCTGTGCAAGTATGGTATATCGCTAGTTGCCCTTGTGTGCAGCTCTACGTTACTGATGACTAGTTGTTGCAACTCTTCCGAGTGGCATTTCCTTTTCCGTTTCCATCAACGCTCATCTCACCCTAATCGATTCCAGGTTTTAGCCCCAACGACACACTCCCGAAGATAAATGTCTCTAGCCATGTCCGGGTGTGGCTCAGAGTCATTACCAGCATCTCGTCTTGCTAGGGCCTGTGCCTTCGCAGTAGGAACGGTCTAAGGAAATCGTAAAATGCCACTAGGAAAACCTTCCCCAGTACACCTTAGATCTCGAAACTTCATTGAACCGAAAAGCAGCACGAAGCTTCGAACTCCCACTGCCAGCGTGGTGGGCGGCGTTAGCATTGGACCGGGCGTTGGCATCGAACCCGGCCTAAGTTGGAGAGTTTTGAGGCTGTGATAGGCTGTGGGCGTCTTGCGACCGACGGCAACAGTGGGCGAGAACGACTCAGCACCGAGTGATGGACCCTCCAACCTCATCAACTGCCCAACCTTACGAAGCTCTCACAGCAAAGATAATACTACGAGCAACCATCGAACCAGTAGCCTCAATGGCTGTACTTACGACTTCCCAGGGTGCGCGCAAAACTAGCACAGACGAGTTTATCCGGCGGGTGCAGTCACTAGCAGCAGTATTTTGAGCGACCCTAGCAATGCTACAAGCCTCGTCTCTTTGAAAGGACTGGCAGCAGCGATCTAACACAGGGAAAGGCAGCGTACCTGTTCACCACAGTAAAAGCAGCCATTCTGCTTGACACTACTAAGTAGCACGGGCCGTGAGTAACAGCTGCCAAACTAGTAATATTAGCCATGGTTTGGGGCTTGCAATGGTCGCAACCAACAGAAACAGTGACAGTAGTACCAGGGACGGTTACATAATCGTTCGCCGGCGACATCGCCTCGAAGAGACATTCAATGTATGCTCCGCCTTTCCAGGTACAGCAGTCGGTTTATCAATCCTGCAACACCCGGAATACCCGTTCCAAACAGGCCTTCCCAAAACTACACAATTTCGAACAGAAGCATTGAAGACACGGTCATCAAGTCCGAGTCCCCGGCAGCCCTCCCAAGGAAGCACACATCCGCCAAAGGCGCCCAAGCACTAAACCATTGCGGCAGTGTCTGCTCTCACATGCCGGAGACACAGTCTGATGAAGTGAAAATGAAAGGGTCAGGGTTTTCAAGTCCAGGACTTGAGGACTCTAGGATTCAAGATGAGAGTTCGGCGGCTGATGGTGGAAGGATGCGCAGGTTTCCATTGTTCGGGCCGCCCACGGTGTCAGCTTTCTGGGATCATTGAGGATTCTGGGCCTAGCTTAAAATATTCGAAACGTGGAAGCTCTACAGTAGTGCTCGTCATAGGAATGAGGAACCATCTGGAGTCACATGTAAAGAGACTACAGCGGACAAGACATGCAGATACTTGGGCATGTACAACCAAAGCCCGCGATCCTTGCAAAACAGCTTGTGAAGCCCCACCAACGCGTTCTGAACTTCCAGAAAGCCTTATTGAAATTCAGTTCTCGAGCTTCGGCTGCTGCTAACCGCGCAGATGCTGCAGTTGGCTTCCAAAGAGTCCAAACATGCAGATCTCGGCTGTCTTCGGGTCGTCGGAGTTCAAGCTAGGTCATCGCGACACGCGAAATCTTGATGTGTCAGAATGAGCCCGGGGATGGGGGCGACTTGCGCGGGTTTAGTGCACTCTTGCATGCTAGCCGCAAGCAGCGCCACATCAACAAACTAACGGCTGCCGACGTCTTCAAAAACTCGAGCTGCCTGGACCCTGGCCCCTGATTCATTGATTCTCTTCCACCGAGGTGGACCTTCAGACTGGGGTATCGAGTTCCAGGCCACCACGACCACCTCTAGCACCAAAGAAAAGGAGATAGCCATGCCATCAACCACCACCCACAGCAACCGCAAAGCACCAAGGAATGTGGAAATAATGTTAATGAGGGTGTCGGATTCTGGTACCGTCAGGGTTTATGACGTCTAGAGGTTTAGGATTTTCGGCTTCGAGCTGAGGGCACAGGTGCACAGCGGGATTGCAGGGTTTCGACTCACACACTCGCTCAAAGCTGGCATGGCGTTCTGATTGCAGGGTTTCAGGTGTAGTACAGGTGGAGGTTGTTTTGTTCCGGTCAGGGCATTGGCGATGGAGGCTTTCGGCCTCGGCGAACTGAGAGACCCTGGCCCTTTCAAGGTTGGCACGACTTGCTGCACATGAATACGATGAGCGCGCGAGATGCACTTTGCTGACCTTACACCTGCCTCTCGTGAGCTGCTGCTGTTGCAGGCTGGGCGCATGGTATATGCAGTCTACAACTTGCACGTCCTGTGACTGGTGGGAGAGACGAAGGAATGGCTACGACCATGGCAGCACTGCACTTGTTACTGCTTCTGCTGGCGGGCGCCCAAAACGGCACCCGTCCAGACGATCGCAAACGTTGATGAAAGCAGCTGTATTGATCAGCACAACTGCCAGACACAATCGATGCACTTTTTCTCCCCTCAACATTATTCACCTTGTCGCTGGTCGGCGCTTTGCGCAGAGTTGATCCTTTGTGGACTGCTTGGGGGGCAGGCCAATGATGTTGGGACGTGCTGTTTAAGGCTTAAGGCTTCAAGTCGTGGATTCAAGGTATGGTGTTTGCCTTCGAGTCGGACCCCGGGAAAGGCTTGATATCAAGACTCAACCCAAGGTTTGAGTTTCAGCAGAGCCCCGGGCCCCTTAAACTCTGTCTTGGACAGGGACTGCAATGGACGAAGCCCTGAATCCCGTCAGGCCCCCGAACCCCGAGGTCGAATACTTCTTGAAAATAATCACTATGAAACACTTGCATGTACAGGCACATAAGGGAAAGAGAGAGAGAGAGGGAGGGAGAGGGAGAGCGCCAGCGAGAGAGAGAGAGAGAGAGGTATATATAGATACATACATACATACATACATACATACATACATACGTACATACATACATACATACATTCATGCATACATACATACGTACAAGCATGCATGCATGCATACATACATACATATAATATGTGAACCTTGAACCCCGAAGTGCACGCACGTTCTGCAAAGCCTACATTTCGCTGACCTTCCGGCCCTTTCTGCCGCAATCTACTTTTCTGGACTTGAAATCACAATTCGCCAGACTCACCCCGGAACTCCCTGCCGCCACCACCTCTGCACTCCACGAAAGGCTTTGCACAACGGCCATCAATTCGATTCGAGGGTCCTGCTATGATACTTGCCTAACTGATTTGTGGCTGTGGTAAATCTTCCAGGCGTTGGATTTGAGGTTTGTGGTATATTTTCCAAGCGTTCTTGACATGTTGCGACGAACAACAGCCCGTTGCGGGGGGCAAGATTTAGTGTCGCCTCTGGCTCGAAGTCCGGTCTCTGAGAAGTCAGCAAACTAGAGCACACGGGTCGCGAATCTGGCATACTGCAGGACCTTCGCTTCGAAAGATCACCAAACAGACAAGGAGCGCATGCTCGCGAAAAAATACTGGAGCAGATCCTGCCGCAATTCTTGGCCCGAACACTTCTAGGACTTATGATGTCCCAGAGTGGGTTCGCTGTCCAGTATCTGACAGGCTTGGGGGTTGTTCCAATCATCGCTCTGTTGAAGGTATATACGTCATATAGAGCTTACTGTCAAAAGCATCCCAGCTCCAAGAATATACACACATTAACATCTACATGCATACATAATAATATAATATAATATAATATAATATAATATAATATAATATAATATAATATAATATAATATAATATAATATAATAGAATAGAATAGAATAGAATAGAATAGAATAGAATTAGAATATAAGAA
>CAJNJA010062297.1:5172-23426 GCA_905231915.1 Symbiodinium necroappetens
ATGTATGTATGTACGTACGCACGTATAAGTATACACATCGTGTGCACAGGCACACAAACCTTAAAGCCTATAAATCCTCGATTAACTCACCTGTCTGCTGCAGCTCGGGGACGCAGTCGGCCTAGACCAGCCTGCTTCAATGATGGATTGCTGCGTTCGGCAAGGGCTTAGGTTTAGGGTTTAGTTTTAGGCTGTACGGTTTGGCTTTGCGGTTCTGCAAGCAGGAAGGAGGAGTCCCTCGCAATGGATTAAATTAGGGCTGAAAGGTTACAGAGCTTTAGGGGCCTTAATAACGCTTGGGATCCCTGTCATCGTCCCCAAGGATTTCCGGTTTGTATGCACTCGGAGTAGGATTCCTTGTGATCGGCTAAGGCGGTAAGGGTTTGAGGTTGTCGATTTGTTTCCTACGGGTTAGAGATTAGGGCTTCAGATACCTTGTTCCATGCAGTCATGGTTCATTGCAGTGAACACCGCAATGAGGACCAGAACGATGAGTGGGAGCTGTGGTGTGGATTCGTTTTCTTGGATGTTATGATACTTTGTCTGGTATTTAACTTTGCAATGAGCTTCAACACATCTAACTCCCGCTTCCAGTGCTCAAGACTCCCTGCCACAGTTGCCAGTCCCGGATTCTGCCGAGGCAGCAGAACTGTTTAAGGATTCCAGCTGTATGACGTGCTGATATGGGTGTAGTCAGTTCTCTAAATTCGAGTCCCTATTGAGATACCAAATATAGTACGGCACCCTTGTAAAAAAGGACCCTGCATTTGTACAAGGACCCTAATTTCGAGAACTATTCATGTGCTGGCTACTGCGAGCCGGAGACTGGCAGAAGTCCCCCCGCTGCTAGATGCGCATTCCAAACCTTCTTCCCGTAGGTGGATAGATTCTCCATTTACTCTATGGTTTAGGGTTTAGGATGGGGCCGGCAGAGCCCAACACGAGGATTCTAGCTTCAATCGTGATACTATGCGGGGTATTGGGCTCTCTGGAAATCTGCGGCTTCGGTGCCAGGGATGGCTGCGCTGTAGAATTGGCAAAGCATCCTTCCTGCAGCAAGAAGCGCAAAAGCAGGGGCTCAGGATTGGTGTAATTCTACTCGGGAGCCCGAAGACAAAATCGCAAAGAGCTGCGGTGAACCCTAAACCCTAAACTCGCATCCGAGACAGCTCCTTTGACTCACGGCACAGCCTAAGGTCTGTAGCTTTGGGGCTTAGGGTTTCAGGGGGGGGGGGGTAGGGTTGTGAGGCCTTAGGGTTTAGGGCCGTTTAGGGGTTTAGGGCTTAGGTTTTAGAGGTTTAGGGGTTTAGGGTTTAGGTTTTAGGGTTTAGGGGTGTAGGGGTTTAGGAGTTTAGGTTTCAGGGTGTAGCGGTTTAGGGTTTAGGGTTTAGAGGTTGCGGGTGTAGGGTTTAGAGGTTTAGAGTTTGGAGGTTTAGGGCTTGTGCTTCAGGGCGCAAGGGTGCTAAGGGATCCGAGGTTTTCCGCATTAGTGATACAGCCACGTGGTTTTGCAGGTGATTGCGATGCGAGACAACGGCCACACAACGAAGAAGCAGTTACATGCTGTGACCTACTCTCAATGCTTCGATGTGCGCATGCACTGCTTCTTCCCATCCAATCACAACAGTACGAGCACGAAAGGGCTTCCGTGGGGCTTCTACCGGCTGAAGGCCGTCCTGCACGGCCAGTAGGACGCCGCCGACGGCGAGGAACGTGGCCACGCCACGGTGCCACAGTGCCCGAGTGCGCGCCATGGCTGCCGGTCACCCTGAACCCTACACCTTAACTTTAGGGACGATTGGGTGCTTTGGGGAGTGTGAGGTTGAGCATCTCCGTTGGGGACGAGTGGTATCCAAAGTCTCGAGCATCCGCTCTGGGCACATGCTTTTTCCTTCCGTGCACTTGGCATAGAGCTCGAAGAGAGCCAGAGCTGTAATTCATGGATGTTGCAAGGTTCGTGCACGGTTTCTCTGAATGAATGCAATCCCAGCGTAGTTTTGACGGTTTGCCCGCAGAATTTTTGTGTGAGGCTTCGCCAAGGTATGCACATCTACCTTAGCTCCTTGAACACTTAAGGTTTAATTACATGTTTTTTTATTAGGGGATAGGGACTGAGGCGTGCAGATGGATCGGAGAAATAAGCTTTTAAGCTTAGTATCGGGCCCAAAAGGAGGAACTTCCACTAAAGGGTAGTTCCGGGTACGAATCACAGATCCTACGGTTGATGGTATAAACCCTGCATAACCCACAACGAGGAAAAAACCCATAATTCCCACAGTTTAGAGTCCTTAAGTTAATGCAGGATTTGTATCATCAACAGTATGTCCTCATGTGGCAGCATCTAACCTTTGGAGAAGAAAGTGAAGCCCTTAACCGTCCGTCTCGTTAGGAAATCCCCTTCCTTTTGTCGTGCGCCAAGTACCGTTATGGGGGATACTTCCCCAACTCATAATAGTAATTCCTAGAAAAAACCCTACAGTCTATTATACAGGTATTTCGGAAACCCTTGAAGGAACCCTCCAGCTCTAAACCCTTAAAGGAACCCTTATAGGTACTTGGGACCCTGTTGGGATGTAAACAGCCGCCCCGGCGCGCGTCGAGCAGACTCGGGACTATCGCGCTTCTATGAGACCACGAATGCTTTGCACAAATCTCTTCAACCAACCTAATGTAGGGGCCTTAATGATTAGAATACTAGAATAGGGGTTTGGACTCAAAAGTTATATATATATAATTAGTTGCAATAAGGAACCATAAATCACAATATTGGTAATCATTGAAGCCTTTAAGTTACAGTCACAGCATCCAAAGGGACTGCCTAGTCCTCTGCTTCCTCAGAAAGTGAAAGCTGAAGCGCGGGGGAGGGGGCACCAAAGCTTCTTATTGCTGGACCATCCATGTCGCCAAGTACGCAGGCCAGCCATGCAGTCCTTGGCAACACAATTCTGCCACAGACTACAGCCTGCCCGCTAGACCCTAAACCTTTGGAAACTTCCAGTGTTCAGGCCGGAGGTGTAACAAGAGGATCAGGCACATACCGAAGAGCCCTTGCAGGCATCTCCAACTTGGGTTTAGGGTTCAGGGTTTTGGAGTCTCCAACCAGCAAGAAAGCACACTGAGGCATCGGCGAAAGGACGCTGTGCAAGATCACCTCAGGGCTTTGCGTCGTGACCGCCGGCTTCCGGGATCTATCGTCTCCTAAACCCTAAAACCCGAAGCCGATGTTGATCATAAGCTCTAAGACAAAACCCTGAGTTTTTGAGGGTTTAAAGTTTAAAGTGACAGTTCAGATGTGCAAGATCGCTTCCTTGCACATAGACAGCATACACGCATGGCAAGCTACATGCAAAGACCTATGAAGTGAACAGCTGCCCCGGAAACCCGGGCCTCCAAGTTCTTCTGGGTTAAACCCCAAAGCCGTAAACCCCTAAAGCCCTAAACCCCTAAGGTCTCAGGGTTTATAGGGTTTCGGAGCCCGGCTTTAATTTAAGGATAAAAAGGAACTCTGAGGCAAGTGGCTTCGGATCTTCGGGTCTTAACTCGGGAAGTCTGAGACTTAGCAACTCTAACTGTAGCTTCGCAACACCGGGATCAAGGTTTAGGGTGTAGGGTTTAAGGTTTAGGGTTGTGGGTTTAAGGTTTAGGGTTTAGGGTTGAGGGAGTCGTTAGGGTTTAGGGTTTGAGGTGTAAGGTTTAGGGATGCTTCGGCGATGATTCTATGCACGTGAGGCAGTGCTACTACGGCTCAGACCTCCATGACCCTGAACCCTACAACCCCACACCCTAAACCCCAAAGCCGTAAAAGCCCTGAGCCCTAAACCCTAAACCCCTAAGCCCCAAACCCGAAACCCCAAATCCTAAACCCTAAACCCCAAATCCTAAACCCTAAACCCCAAAACCCCTAAACCCTAAACCCTAAACCCCAAATCCTAAACCGACACCCCCAAAACCCCTTGCCGCAGATCCGACAAATCCAAGCCTCAGGAGCAGAAACTTCGAAACCTGAACCTTTAAACCCAGATCGACTAGAACTGTTTAGGGTTTATTATAGTCTCCATTGTAGTTCCTTTTTGGGGGTTACCTTTTTCGGATCCTTAATCTAAAATTGGTTAAACCAAAAAAAGGAAGTACAATGGAGGCTGTAGGTAAACTCAGATCAACTAAATAGATCCCGTCGTCGGCTTCCGGGTTTAGGGGGTTGAGGATTTAGGGCTTATAGGTTTTTATAGGGCTTATAGGGTTTAGGGTTTGTAGGGTTTAAGGTTTAGGATTTTTTGGGGTTTTGGGGCTAGAACGTCTTTCAAACGGGTCTTATGAACTCTGTATCAGCCGATAAGCTGACAGTAATAATCAGAAGAAGAGCAGCAACAAGACTAATACCAAAATAAAACCCAAGCCCCAAAACCAACAGAGCCCCAACAACAAAAAATCAGAGCCATCTGAGGATCTGGCAGCCAAGGCCCTTATGGGCACAGCACCAGGTCTTTTTGTCGGGGGTCCAATCTGCATCAGATGAATTTGAGGTTCCAGGGGCTTTTGGGGCTTCAGGGTTTTAGGGTTTAGGGTCTTTAGGGTTCCAGGGTCTTCCGTAAGGGTTTCAGGGTTCTTTTTAAGGGTTTCGGGTTTCAGGGTCTCAGGGCTTTCCAGGATTTGGGGATCAGGGCTTAGGGTTTCTAGGGTTTCAGGGTTTAGGGTTTTAGGTTTTTTTTTAGGCTTCTCAGGTTTAGGATTTAGGGAGTAGGGCTTCAGGACTTTTAGGGTTTAGGGTTTGGGGTTTAGGGTTTCAGGGCTTTCAGGGCTTTGCGGGTTTAGGGCTTAGAGTAAACCCCGGAAAGTTGCAAACATAGTAAAGAACAGTCAGTGCTGAGATTCCCTATACGTTACTCTCAAGGATTGAAGCTGTTGGGTTTCCAACTTCTGGGCTTCTCCCGTAGGGATTAGGGTTTCAGGGTTTGAGATTAATATAGGGGCCTTAATAATTCGAAAAGGGTCTTGAGGCCCATTATACCATAACCATAGTAAGGAACTCCCAGAATAGTATAGGTAATTATTGAGGCCCCTACATTAGGTTCCGGGTTTCAGGTGTTATTTATGGCTTTGGGGTGTGTCGGCTCTGGGGGCGTTGGCATCGAGCCTTGAGGGTGTCAGGTTTCGGGTCCCCGGCTGTTGGGGTTTGGAACTTCGGGGTTCCGGGGTTCAGGTTTAGGGTTTAGGGGTTTAGGGTTTAGGGGTTTAGGGTTTAGGGGTTTAGGGTTTAGTTTGGGGCTCTCGGGTTTTTGGGTCTGCGGGTTCCAGGTTTGGGGTTTCGGGTGTAGGGGGATCGGGGGAGGGGGGCGGGGTATTTCGGGTTTTATGGGCTCAGTTTTCAACGTTCCGGGTTTACGTTTAGGGGTCTCAGGCTTGGCTTTAGGGGTTGCGATTTTCGGATCCAGGGTTTGCAGATGGTGGGAGCTATAGCGTTTAGGGTCCCGGGGCTTAGGCAACGTAGGGCTGTCGGGGGTTACGGCTTTAGGTATGAGGGCCGAGGCTTCAATACTTTCAGGGTTGGGTTTGTGTTAACTTGAAGGTTGTGGAGATTCGAGTGTCGGGCATATGGGCACTGTCGGTGAAAAAGTTGGGAGTTGAAGAACTTGCAGTCTAGTTACTTCATCGCAGTCGAGTTACAGCATCCTAAACCCTAAACCCACAAGGCAAGCACACAAACAACTTGCGCACAGCTCAAGGGCTGAAATCAAGTGAAAAGGCTTCCATCCCATCAAACCACTACAAAACACAGACCCCCCCCCCGCCAAACAAAAAAAAGACAGGCCTCAGCCCTAAACCCTATAAAGCCTGGAGCACCCTAAAAAAGGCAGCTCCGTCAACTCCGAAGCTTCAAAGTTTCCCATGAACAGAAAAGGCAACTTCAGGGCTGATCCGAGGCGTCGCACCCATGTTCCAGGTAGCCAAGCCTGGGTTTGGGATTCAGGGCTTAAGGGTTTAGGGCTCAAGGTTTTAGGGTGTTTTGGGCCTGGGTCGAGGATTCAGGGCTTAAGAGGGTTTAGGTTTTTTTTTATAACACCTAGCCAAGTCAGCAGAATACACCATCTGCAGAAGGCGTGTTTTAGGGTTTAGGGTTTAGGGCTTTGGGTTTCGGTTGTGTTCGTTTAGCTGGGATGTGCTCTTTCTCTCCGTAGCACCAGCCACCGTGGGCCCTCGGCTAGTGAAACAAAACCTCCCCAAAACCCTAAACCCTAAACCAAAGATCGTGGCCACCGAACTCCAGCGAGCCCGAGCCAGCTTCGTCACAAGTGTTCAGGGCTTTTTTTTGGTGGAGGGTTTAGGGCTTTAGGGCTTAGGAGGGGTTTAGGGTTCAGGGCTTTTTTGGTGGAGGGTCTAGGCGTTTAGGGTTTGGAGTTTAGGGCTTTAGGGCTCAGGGTCTTTTTTGGTTGGAGGGTTTAGGGCTTTAGGGTTTAAGGGTTTAGGGATTTAGGGTTTAAGGTTTAGGGCTTAGGGTTGAGGGTTTAGGGTTCAGGGTGATGGTTTAGGGCTTTAGGGTTTAGAGCTTAGGTTTCAGAGGGTTATAGGCTGAAAGCTTTAGGGTTATTGGTTCGGGCTGTAGCGCAATACAAAACCTACAGTTGCTGTCTTCCTCAGGCCTTACATACGTCCCGTAGTCACATATGTCCTCAAAGACGTTGTGTGTCCGTCTTCTTTGCGCGGAAGGGTCTGGTGTTTACAGTTTACAGTTGTGGATTAAGGCGTGGGGATAGTATTTAAACGGAATTGCGGCTAAGATGAACTGAGGTGTCGGACAAGATTGCAACTGGCTAGCTCGCTCTGCCACTCTCTCTCACCCTCCTTCCCTCTTTCGCCCGCCCTTTTGTAGCTCCATGGGCTGTTCATGGCTGTTCTCTGATCTAGGGTCCCTTTGAGGTCCCAAATATAGTACGGCACCCTTGGTAAAAGGATCCCAAAAGGGATCCTAATTTAGATAAATACCCACATAAAGGAGCATGCAGTGAAAACAACGCAATGCACTCATCGCCACCACCGCCAGCACCGAATTTCCTGATGGAGACCCCAATCTTGAGGGCAACCTTCGAAGCGGTTCATGGTTTAGGGTTTACCCATAGGCCCCTAAGTAGTTCCTTTTTGGGATTACCTTATAGGATTCTAAATATAAACCATAAAAAGGAACTACTTAGGGGCCTATGGGTAGGGTTAAGGGTTTAGGGTTCAGGGTTTAGTCAAAATCCTCGAATCCCGAAGCCTGTCATGCTCGGAGCTGCAAACCCCCCAACTTACCACAAAACAAAAACGCCAACACCCTCGGTCTGATCTGCTTTTTTCAGGGCCTCAATCATTCGAACAAGGGTTTAGGGTTTAGGGTTTGAGTCTCTTATAAAGGCCTGAATGCCTTAATCATTCCAACAAGGGCTTTAGAGTTTAGGGCTTGAGTCTCTTAGTTCAGGCCCTATGTCAATCAGCGAGTCCGGGTCGAGGCTTGCACCAACGGTGCAGTCGAACTTGCCCGCCAATTCACATCCGATGTTCTGCGAAGTGAGGCGTTTGCTCGGGGAGCTTAGGCCCCAGGGAAGTTGGATTTTTTTATTGTCTTTTTTATAAGTCAAAGGCTCTAGGGGATAGGCGGGATATGATCCTTTTGTTCAGGGCCCCTAGATCAGGTAACCTTGCGGTAGGGAACCCTATAGACATCCATAACCCAGTCTAGGTTGCTTGAGAGCTCACGGTTCGCGGATGTTAAAGCTAGTGCATGAAGCTTGCGTTGTAGAAAAGGCATCTGCGCTGTGGTCCGGTCAACGGGTGCATGAAGAATTTGTCTCGTTGAGCCTGTTTGCTGCGTGCACAATACATGTTCCACTAGCTACCACTAGTTGCACCTCTCTTCCTCGTAAAGGTGCATATTTCATCCAAGATTGGTATGATTCTCAGGAGTGGCTTTGTCAGACAATTGCAAATTAGTCCGTGCATGTTCGGAACACTGCAGATGAAAGGTATCGACTTGAACTAGATGTAGACTTCTTGTCTGCACAATAATTGCTTCTTGCAGCTTGAGTCGAACACACTTGGTAGTTCCGGTTGACCACATCGTAAAAGCGCTGCAACCCAGTACAGCATTTGCCGTAAACTTCGGCTGTGCTGTGTAGGTTGCTTCTCGGTGGTCATCTACAGTGTCAGCTCATTTAGAAACCCATTTCGGTCTCCTGCAAGAGACTTAATTAAGAATCCCTATTATTGTAAGCCCTGTTGAGGGTTTGCTCCTCAAGAGCCTTCCCTGACAGACGCCAATATCCCTAAGGGTCCATGTACCCAGATAGTATACACTTTGGCCTTAAAGTAGTCCCTATTTAGGTACTTTGGGGCCAATGTATATACTATACGAGTACATGGACCCTTAGACTATGAAGCGAATACATCGACCTCCTAGTACGAAGATCTGCGTCGGAGAGGAGTTGGATTCGACTCGGCTGGCTCCGAAGCACAGCTCCAGGATCCTCGTAAACCCTAAACCCTAAACCCCTAAACCAGAATTATCTGGCTCGATATCTCCAACATCTGGGCCGTGACTGCCACAATTCTCAAAGTGTCCAGCAGCACATACCATGACGATGCAGATGTCTTCCCTGTTGTGATGCCTGCCTCTGGCAGTAACATCCGATGGCCAACTGAACCCTATCATACACTTCGCAACAACTATCAACGCCCTTAAGGTGAGCCTCAACTGTTGACTTTAGTAAAGTGAATCACTAGCACTACATGGGGGTTTCCGAAAATAGGGGACCTAAATAGTAGGATCCTTATTATAAGGACCCCAAAATAGGGTACCCCTTATTTTCGGAAAGTCCTACATTTGTAGAGAGTGAGCCAATAGCTAACCGAAGCTCGAAAGCCAGGACCTTACGGCCTGAAAACAAGCCCGAAATGAAGGCATGAATACGGGCTTAGGGTTTAGGGTCTAAGGTTTTGGGTTTAGGGTTTAGGGTTTAGGACCCTAAACCCTAATCCACCCCAAACCCTGAACCCCAAAGGCTGCAAAGCTTGACTAGGTTCCCCACCAACCCCTTAATAATAAGGGTACCCTTTTTCCTCATATTCGGCTTTAATAAGGAGACCCCCAAATAAAAAGGACAAAAGGGTACTACTGGGAAACCTAGTTGATATTCGTTTGGAGAAATGAAGCTCCGAGACGTGGCCTGATACCGGCAGCAGTGCCTCAGCCATGCAGGAGGACTACAGAAAACGGGGTCCCTAAGTAGTTCCTTTTTGGGATTACCTTATGGGATTCTAAGTATAAACCACAAAAAGGAACTACTTAGGGGCCTATGGGTAAGCCTCAACCTGAGGAGCCTAGGGCCTGTAGTTTCACTGGGTTCTTGTTAGGGGATTAAATTTTAAGTTACCGTAATAAAGAAACGATCTTTTTTTCTAATTTTTTACTATAGATCCCTATTATGGTAACTTAAACTAAATCCCCTAACAAGAATCCGGTTTAGGGGTTCTGGATTTCCGGTGTTCGGACTTCAGTCCTCAGGGCTTCCGGGATCTGGTCCCGGGCTTGAGCTTGAACCATGGAAGAGCTCGAGACAACCATAGGCTTTAGGTTTTAGGGTTTAGGGGGGATTCCTTGAAAAGGTTCCTCAAAGGGGTTCTATAAGGGCTACTATAAGGGCTTAGGGCTCAGCATTTTCTTTGAGTCGGGAAGTGTGGAGCTCGGAGACGTTACACAACTGCGGAGAGTGTGCGTTCAATAGAACGGCTGGCCAGCTGAGGCTCCAGAGCAGCTCCTTATGAAATCCTACAAAGCCTAAACGGCCCTAAACCCTACATCCATCTGCCCAACCGCAACGTTCTAGAGACTACAGCAAAAACGACATGGGGCAATTCTGCATGGTGCAACCACCGACAGTCACGACAAGCACAAAGGAGATCGCAGCCACGCTAGCAATCTTACACGCAGACATAAGCATGATGAGTCATATCGAACTGCTACTTAGCCCTTTGATTTTTACTTCAAAAAGCAAAGCCACTCAACTCTACATACCCTAAACCCAATATAAACCCTAAAGCCCAAACGGTAAACTCTAAACCCTATCTACCTATCTCTCTCTCTCTCTATATATCTATCTGACTATCTATCTATCTATCTATCTATCTATCTATCTATATATATAAGCCCTAAAGCCCAAACCCTAAAGCCTAAACCGCAAAACCGGGAATCTGGGGCTCCAGGCGACTTCTTCGTCTCCGACCAGAACTTTGGCTTGCCGTCGTTGCAGTCGTACATCGGCCTGAAATTGCAAAGGGGCCTATAAGTACCTATATGGTAGACTGTAGGGTTTCTATATTAGGAACTACTATTGTGATTTGGGAAAATTATTCCCCATAGCAGTACCTACGACCCTTTGGGAATTGCAACTCAGAGGAGCTCTCCCATGAGACTGGCTTGTAAGGTCGCGCCTTGGGGCTTAGGATTTTGGGTCAAGGGTTTAGGGTTCGGGTTTAAGTTAGAGTTAGGGTTCAGGGTTCAGGGTTCAGGGTTTAGGGTTTAGGGTTTAGGGTTTAAGGCCTAGGGTCGCAAGGTCTAACTTGGGGGTTTCAAACTGGGTCCAGAGCCCGGAGCTAGAATTTGGGGGTTGTAAGGCTGAGGTCTGGGGCCTCAGCCGTAAAAATATATAGTTGAAGCGACGCATGAGCACGGCGCCAGGTTTGCAATCTCATGTGTCATACGATAGTCAAATCTACGAAGGTGCATGGTTTTGATATATCGGGATCTCTCTGCATCTAAGCAGGGCAGGGCTTGATTTTCACCATGGAAAAAGTCAGCTCAGGCTTAAACTCTAACTACGTAGTGAACTGTTCGAGCAGAAAATTCTAAAGCCCTACGGCCCCACAGACTCAGAATCACCGAACCTGTCGTCGCTGAGCCCATAAACTCCTAAACGCCCCAAGCCCCAAACCCCAGCCCTCAAAGACCATGCCGCAGCCTTTGGCCGTGATCGCCAAAGTGGCTAAAGCCTGCCCGAGCTGCAAGGGAAACCGGAGTTGGGCCTTAGGCCCCGGAACCTGAGAACTTGAATTTGAACTCCTCTAGACCCCCCCCCCCCCCAGAGTGTTGTAATCACACATGACACAGACTCACACCGCGTCAGCACCGGCATGCAAACGCATAAGGGACCCATGGGAGGGTGTGGGGCGGAAGTCGGAAGGGGAGGAACGTTCTTGCTAGGCTCACAAACCCAAAATTTGTAAGTTTAACATATAACATCTACATATATATATATATATGTACATACATATACATAACTGTATATTCGTTTCTTTATCTATTTATTCAGAGTATTGAAATTACCAGGTTCACCTGAACCAGTAGGAATGCTTCTCCAACGAGCACAAACACAGGGCTTGGAGGCTTTTTGGCCTCTTGGTTGCTGTCTGTGCTTAGAATGCGTGAAGCAAGTTAGATAATCGAATCTGCAATGCTATTGCCCACTGATTTTGCAGGAAATCTCACCGCGCGGCTTGGGTAGGGCTTTCGAGTCGCATTGGCTCAGATCCGAGTGCAGAAAGTAGTACCAACATCAAGCATACATGTGTCTAAGTTCGGGTCCCCTTATAGGTCCCCAATATAGTAAGGCACCCCTGTAAAGAGGATCCAAATTTCGAGCACTAGCCATGTAGCAGATTCCCCAGCCAAGAACTGCAAGTGGGAGGTTTCCTCCGTCGTGGTGGCCGAAGTGGGCGTCATGAATAACCTCGGCCGGATGGAGGTGGGGGCTTGGGGTTTTAGTTTTAGGGTTTAGAGATTCTGGTTTTAGGGTTTAGAGATTTTAGCTTTAGGGTTTAGAGATTTTAGTTTTAGGGTTTAGAGATTTTAGTTTTAGGGTTTAGAGAAGCAGTTGGGAATCGAGGAGGCTTTCGCCTTGAAGCCCTGGGCCCTGGCTGTGAAAGACGAAAGTCCCTGCAAGTGCACTGCCTCAGAAACGGCCCTGAGTATGAGTACGATTCTGATGACGGCCATGATGTTCGCCGCATCTGCAAGAATGGTGGGTCATGAGGGCGAGGATGACCATGATGATGATAATGATGATGACAGATGATGATGATGATGATGATGACGAAGATGCTGGTTCTGCGGATGATGATGATGATGGTGGTGGTGGTGGTGACGATGAGGATGATGGGTTTGGTGAGGAGCATGAGGCGAATTAGAACCACCTGCTTTGCCAGGCTTCACGCAATACAGCCCCATCCCTAAACCCTGCACCCAAACCAGGGACTGCTCCCCTAAACCCGAACCCTAAACCCTCTCTCAACTTTGAAGCCTAAACCCCCCAAAACCCCTCAACTCTCTGAAGCCCTAAACCCCAAACCCGTAAAGCACAAAAAAGTCCAAGACGCACCGCCATGGTGGTCCGAAATCAGCGGCTCGGTTCTCCCGGGCATGGATGAGGCCATGAACTGGGCAGCAACTAGCTTCAGCCATCGCAGAGCCCTGTTAGGGGTTTATAGGGTTTACAGGGTTTGTAGGGTTTAGGGTAGTGTAGGGTACTGTAGGGTATTATAGGGTTAGGTTTAAAGTTTGGGGTTTAGGGTTGAGGGCCGCTGATGTGGGCCGAATGCTGCAGGGCTATCGGTGGGTCTACAGGCTTTTCGACATTTGAAGCCTCAAACTCATAAAAGCCTAAGATCTCAGGCGCCTAGGGCTACGAGTTTGGGGATCGCTCCTCTCCCGCCTACAAGGGGAAGTCGTTGTTTAGGGTTTAGGGGTTTAGGGTTTTGGGTTTATGGTTTAGGGTTTAGGGTTTGGACCAACCGTAAAGTCGATAAAGCAGCCTTCAAAGACATGCCGGCCTTCAACGCTATTGAGCCCAAGCTTTCATTCCATTAGATTCACTATACCTATGCCAGGTCTATCTTCTCCCTACCTAAACCCCCAGACTCAAACCCCGACACCCTGAAACCCGGAACCCTACAGCTTACTGGTAGATTGCCCGCCTAAACAAACCCCATAATATAGCCAATCTCCTCTGACCCCGAGCTCGAACCCAGAAGCTAAACCCTAAACCCTAAAGCCTCAGGTCTTATATGTAAACCCTAAACCCTTCACCGTAAGCCCTTTTTTGGTAAACCCCTAAACACTTTCTTGACCCCTAAACCCTTATTATGCAAACCCTTGTATAAACCCAAAGCCTTTGTATAAATCCCCAAAGCCTTATCTAAACCACCAAAGCCTTACTTAAATCCCTAAACCCTTATGTAACGCCTAAACCCTTGTACAACCCCCCAAGCCCTTGTAGTAAACCCCTAAACATTCTAAAAACCCCAAACCCTGAACAGCTGGATAAACCCTAAACCCTTCAAACAACAGCCCTAAACCCTTTAAGAAAATCCTAAACCCTTATTTAAAACACCCTAAGCCCTTCTTCAACAAAAAACCCTAAGACCCTTATAGAAACCCTGAGTCCAAAAACAAATCGCAGAGTTGAGGAAAGAGCCGGCCGGCCCAGCACTGGCAAGAAAAGCACGCCGATGCTCGCAAGGACCTGCTTTAGGGTTTTTTTTGGGGGGGGATTTCGGATTTAGGGTTTAGGGCTTAGGGCTCAGGGTTTAGGATTTTAGGGTTTAGGATTTAGGGTTTAGGGGCTCGCTGGAGCTCATGACTATAATTTATTTGTAGGGTTGCAGGGTTAGGGAAAGGGATATGGTAGAGTTCACTACGGCTGCTGGGTTGTAGGGTTTCTTTTAGAACTTCTTCTGCTGCAAACTGCCAGAGCCCCTGCGCTGAGGTCTCAGCCCTTCCATCCCACCATGGCACCTCGGGTTTAGGCTTTAGGGTTTATTGGGCTTAGGGTTTTAGGGCTTATTGGGTTTAGGGTTTAGGGTTTGTTGGGTTTTGGGTTTTAGGGCTTATTGGGTTTAGGGTTTAGGGTTTATTGGGTTTTGGGTTTTAGGGCTTATTGGGTTTAGGGTTTATTGGGTTTAGGGTTTGTTGGGTTTAGGGTTTTAGGGCTTATTGGGTTTAGGGTTTTAGGGCTTATTGGGTTTAGAGTTGAGGGTTTATTGGGTTTAGGGTTTTAGGGCTTATTGGGTTTAGGGTTTACTGGGTTTAGGGTTTAGGGTTTAGGGGTTTAGGTTTTCGGGTTTAGGGTTTATTGGGTTGGGGTTTGCGGTTTAGGGTTCGACTCAATTAAGGTTTAAAAGGAATTGAGTTTAGCTCGGTTGCTTTTGTCGGCCATCTGCGGAAGTCTTGGAAAACAAGGGCCCTCGTATAGGACCCTCACTAGTAAATTGGATCCTTGCAATAGGGATGCTAATCTCAATGGAGGGCGATTTCAAACAAAAACAACTCCACTTCTGAGGCTGGTGCACTGCCCAGCACAAGAGATCCTCGACTGGACTTAACTTAGCCACGCTTTATAGTACCCTTATAATTATTATAGTACCCTTTTAGAAAACCCTATAGATCCCTTTAAGGAACCCTAAAAAAAAGGACCGCCCCTTCTTGAACCCCCATGTCCTACAGCTCAAACTGCCCCCTGAATGCTTTCGAGGCACCATCGCGTTTGCGACGGCTAGCTTCCGGCGTGTCTCTCGTCCCGTACCTTTGGTGCATTCATGTTGTGATAGCTACACACATGCTTAACATCATATGGTAATATTTCACTCTAGCATTTTGGCTAAACTTAGGTGTGGCTGAGGGGTGCTGGCCAAAAAAAGGCTTCTGAATGCTGAAATGGACTTTGTTACGCTCTAGTCCACCAAATCTCATAGAGGGGTCGTGTCAACGCTCCTTGTGCGAAGAATAGCCTCGAACGGTTCTCAGCCAGCCACACATCGGAATTCGTGACAAGGCTAACTTACCCTAGGGGACCATGTACCCAAATAGTATATACTTTGGCCTTAAAGTAGTCCCTATTTAGGTACTTTGGGGCCAATGTATATACTATATGAGTACATGGACCCTTAGGGTTATAATGTCATCTTCTTGTCTTTTCTCACATCATCAATAGCCCGATGGCCCCATGGTCTCCGAAAGTGACTGTAACTCACAAGGGACTGGTGAATTGCCTCACAAACACACCCAAAGCACCAAGTTGGGCTTGATGACGCATGGCACACACACACACGCACTCCACGTAATCATGCATACGTACATCCGCCCTTACATTCATGCGCGCATCTACAATACATGCATGCAAACAAACGTACATACCCACATGCTTGCATACCTACCGTACAGCGTACATAACATTACATAAGCACATATCTGCGTACACCTGCCTACCTACCTGCCTGCCTGCCTGCCTGCCTGCCTGCCTACCTACCTACCTACCTACTTGCAACCCTACCTCCCTACCTCCCTACATACATACATACATACATACATTCATTCATTCATTCATTCATTCATTCATTCATTCATTCATTCACCATTCATTCATTCATTCATTCTTTCTTCATTCATTCATTCATTCATTCATTCATTAATTCATTCATTCATTCATTCATTCATTCATAAACACATACCTACACGAGTACATGACTACATGCTTACATAGCTGCATACCCACGTGCCTACCTGCCTGCCTACCTACCAACCTACCGGCTAATTTCATATGATGGAATGTGCAAGCATGTCGGGATTCACTAGTGGACGAATGCCAGCATCTCCAAGCATGCATGTGCATCTATGCTAGCATATAGCTACATAGCTTATGCAGTCAGACAGTGTTGCTCAAGGCTCTGACATCTTGACCCGCAGCTCGTACACGCAAGAAAAGGCCAGCTGCTAGCACAAAGACTTGAACGAAATAAGACCAGACCCGACAGCTAATCCCTAAACCGTAAACCCTAAACTCCTAAACCCCTAATCTTCTAAACCCTAAACCTTAGATAGGACCCCTAAACCCCTAAACCCCTAAAGTTATCTAGCTTGAAAAAGAACGAGCTTGGCCTGGAGAAGCCCTGGCACCTACCCGAAAAGGGGCTTGAAAGAACACACGCACTTCCGGTGAGATGAAGACATTTAGGGTTTAGGGTTTAGGATATGCAGGATTTGAAATCGTTAAAGCGAGATGCACCGGCAAGAAAATCGGATGCAGCTGCATAGCATATGCAGGGGCTTTATGTATTTAGGTTTCTAGCTGCAGATCAACCCATCAAACTCCTCCAACAGAAGAATCTGCGACCTGCATGCTCTTGGGCGAATCGTGAAGACTCTCAAAGAGGGTGAGAACAAGAGACACAATACTTACAAGAAAGCTGGGATTCTGTCTGTGGTACATTTACAATGCTGATCATGGGGTTGTGATCCTGCTCCCACGTGCAGCGCTCATGGGCCTGCATATGTCCAGTGACTTGGTGAAATGAGATTGAAAGCTAAGCTCCATCGTCGTAAAAGCATCATTATGCTGCTGTGAAGAGGGAAACGGGTCCATCAAAATAACAAGATACGCCTATTCCAAGCAAGAACGAGCGAGACTGCTCAGGCTCGTAAAACCCTTGAAGCCACTACAGCCAAACCCATGCCGCCAAGCGACCGGGGCGAGCCCTTCGTCCAAAGAAAAGGTCCCGACAGAGCCGGAGGGGCGCGAGCGACAATTCCAACAAAGCTGGGGCGAGGGTCCCAAACAACTTAATGCCCGGCCTTGACTCGCGACTTCGTGCCGGTTAGAGGCTTTGTGGAGGGGTTACCACCGTTTTAGATAGTTTAACATTAAGGAGCCCTGAGGAACAGTATTCTGAACTATTCAGCCCTTTATAATGGAGCTTTGCATTTGGGACATCCGGCTACACAGGCGGAGTCAGCCCTAGTCGAAGCATCTCCACTGAAACACTTCGCGGGGGCCCAGTTGGTAAGAGAGGGCGACACGAGCATGCGATTGTGTAAACAGAGGCTCCCATGCATGTAGATTGCAAGATCCATGGACCCGATACCCGTTGAAAGCCTCTACTTCAAGACAGATCTGTGGTAGGATGTCCATGAGAACATGATACCCTAATCCGGTACAAGACTGCAAGCATCAAGCTCTATGAAAACAGCAGGGATTGACCTGAAACCCTGAGTCCTGAACCCTAAAGCCCTTAGTCTACCAATCCTAAACCCTGCGGCATCCAAGCCCTTAGTCCCGAAATCCCAAATCATTTGTAGAGCCCCGTTTTATCCCGTTTTAGGGTTTAGCTTTTAGGGTTTAGGGTTTAGGGTTTGGAGTTTAGTATTTAGGGTTTGGGGTTTAGGGTTAGGGGGTTGGGGTTTGTGGGTTTAGGGTTCGGGGGTTTAGGGGTGCTCCCTTCTCTGGGGCTCGCATCTATGTGCTGGAGAGGCCTTGCAACCACAGAGACTCGAAGACATGCAAAAGGTTTAGGGTTTAGGGTGACATGCAAGACAACAGAAGCGTGGCAGGCGCTGCTGCAAACTGCCTCGGTCGGGACTTCTACCAACCGAGGTTGTGAACTGATGGTGATGGTGATGTGCTTCTGCCTCCAAAGCCTACCAGCCTACCAATCCTAACACCCAGAAAACTATACCTGAAAACCTACACATCCTCAACACTCAGCAACACCTAAATGCCCCCAAACCCTAAACCCTAAATGCCAAGCCCTAATGAACCTTCACAGATCTCGGCTGAATTCAGGCTCTGCGTGGACGTCCTGCGCCTGGACTCTGGAAGTCCTTGCAGCCTTGGCGCATCGAACTGCCATGGATAAGGGTTTTAGGGTTTTAGGGTTTTAGGGTTTAGGGTTTAGGGGTTTAGAACTGCTATGACCCCTAACCCCCCAGGTACCTACTATATAGGCTAATAGAGCCCCCTAGGGCCCTATACAGTAGGTACCTGGGCGGTTAGGGGATGGTGCATTCCGCTGCTATGTTTAGGGCTTTCAGAGTCTCGAGAAGGCTTATGTCACTGTAGGGGGTCGCATGGCGCTGCGAAGCTGTGATCGTTGCAACGAGCAAACTGTTGGAGGGCAGTGCTCTTCCTTCAGATGCTGCTGTTTCCATTACCTACTAGCATTTAGAGCTGAGCACAGCTGCCGCTGCGACAGGCACTACCACTGCTGCCACTGCTACCGCTACTCCGACTACCACCACCACCACCACCACCACCACCACCACGACCACCACGACCACCACCACTACCACGTCCTCCCCCAGAGCTGTCGGATGTCGGCCTCACAATCACCACCACTTCCATCTAGACAACGAGGCCAGGGAACACGACGACTACTACAAACACTGCTGCTGCTGCTGC
>CAJNJA010062308.1:7157-23422 GCA_905231915.1 Symbiodinium necroappetens
CCCCAAACCCTAAACCCTGAACCATGAACCCCTAAACCCTACACCCCAAACCCTGAACCCTCAACCTCTGAACCCTAAACCCCTAAACCCCTAAACCCTAAACCCCTAATTTAAAACCTAAACCCTAAACCCCACACCTAAACCCCAAATTGAAACCCTGAACCCCTAAACCCTAAACCCCACAACTTAAGCCCTAAACCTAAACCCTGAACCCTGAACCCCTAAACCCTAAACCCCTAAACCCCAAACTTAAACCCTAAACCCTAAACCGCTAAACCCGAAACCCCAAAACTTAAACCCTGAACCCTAAACCCCTAAACACCAAAACCCCAAAACTTAAACCCTCAACTTGGCCCTCAACCCTAAACCCCTAAACCCCCAAAACTTAAACCCTGAACCCCTGAACCCTTGAACCCCTGAACCCCTAAACCCCTAAACCCTAAACCCCAAAACTTAAACCCCGAACCCTAAACATTGAAACCCTGGGCCTTCGAGTGTGTGCCCAGAAGTCATGTCCTGCGCAGCCCCGGGTGCAGAAAGAATTCGGGACTTAGGGTTTGGGGCTTTAGGGTTTGGGGTTTAGGGTTCAGGGTTTAGGATTTAGGGCTTTAGGGGTTTAGGGTTTGGGGCTTTAGGGGTTTAGGGTTTGGGGTTTAGGGCTTAGGAAGTAAACATGTACTTCTGAATCAAGTGCTGGAAATTTCTAGATCTGGAAATAATGAAAGGCTAAGGGTACACTGGGATAACCTCTAAAGTCTAAAGTAGTCCCTGTGACCTCTTGGACCGTATCTTTATGGCCCGAGTGGGGTAGGATTCAGCGCATGGCTCTGCAGATTCCTTGCCAAGGCCAAACCATCTCCCTGTACCCTCACCCTAAACACTAAACTACAAGGTCCTGCGGCAACGAGCCCGTCCCACTGGTGGCTGGCGCTGATGAGGAAGAGGACCCTCCTCAGTCATCGCTACCCATAGGCCCCTAAGTAGTTCCTTTTTGGGAATACCATATAGGGTTCTAATTTTTAACCATAAAAAGGAACTACTTCGGGGCCTCTGGGTAAAGCGAGGCCGGCATGAGGGTAGGGATTTGTTTTTGTTTTGAGGGCCTTTTCTGTCGCTTGCGCTTCAAAGCCCATATTGAGGGTAGGGTTTAGGGTTTCGGCTTTATTCAGCGGGTGTTAGGATGTCGCATTCATGGACATCACACAAATAACTATTTTGTGAGGATTCTGCGCAGATTTACTCGCTAAAATAGTAATCGCAAAGTCAAATATCTCTGAACGGCAGAAACTCCAAATGCCGCAAAACATTGCTTCACCCCGTGCGGCTAAGGGTGCGGCAGCATGTTGGCGACAATAGAAAAGCTTGACTCAAAACTGGTATTCATGGCTAAAGGAATTTTCAGATGTTTCAGGGCCATAACGGAACCCTTATGCCCTACATGAAGTTAAACACTGTAAACCCTAGACCCTAAACCTTATCAGCCCTAAGCCCTAAACGCCTAAACCCGACTCAACCCTAAACCCTAAACCCCTAAACCCTGAACCCTAAACTCCTAAACCCTAAACCCCCAAAAACTCTCAACCCTCAGCCCCCAAACCCGTTTGGCCCCGCCTTCTCCTGGCCAATCCAAGTCGATTCCTTGGTGGATTTGGGCTTAGGCTGTTCCCAGAGAGCCCAATGCCCCTCAGCCTCAATTAAGGAATATACCTTAAATCATAATATTAAGGCCCCTAAAATTTAAGGTATATTCCTTCATTAAGGAGTATGGGGCTCTCTGGGTTTGGGGTTGAGGGTTTTAGGGTTCTGGGTGCCCTGAATAACTAATTAGGATAGGGTTTGGGGTTCAGGGTTTGGGGTTTTGGATTAGGGTTTTGGATTTGGGGCTTAGGGCTTCCTTGCTGGAATCTGATTGCCAAAATTCGTGACATAAGAGCCTGACTAGTTCTAACACGGTTCCTTGAAAGGCTCCTTTCAAAGGATTCTGGCAGGACTACGATATGGGCTCTATACTATCGCGGCCTCAGTCATGAGAACGGACCGTTGGGGTATATTGTAAGATCCTCAGGTACTTGGACCCTTGGGAGAACAACATTGGGGCCTTAGTGGATCAGATTAGTGTTCGGGGTGTATTCCATAGCAAAATGTCACATAAGGTGCCCTGAGGATCACACTGCTCGGCCGGGATACGCAAATCATACTGTAAGGCTTACTATAGGGGTTATACTATAGGGTTTAGGGCCCTAAACCCTAAAACCCTAAAGCCCTAAAGCCCTAAACCAAATAACCCTAAAGACGTACATGGGTTTGCCACTATCGGCGTCTCTCTGGGATCTAGTACTAGGCTCCTTGTATCTTGGGCCTTGTGAGTCGGCAGTCTAGTCTAAATCTCCCTTGTTGTCTGAAGCGGTTTAGAGTTTAGGGTTTAGGGCTTAGGGTTTGGAGTTTAGGGTTTAGGGTTTGAGTTTGGGGTTCAGGGTAGCTCGCTGCCTTCCTGTTCGCTGGGGATAGCATAGAACGCACACGGCATTGTTCTGTGCATCCATGTCGCCAACCATGCTGTGTCTCTAGAACGTAGCTGGAACATCCGCAACCGCAACTGAGGGTAGTACGGCGAGACGAATGAAAAAATGCAAAACCATACATCAGCCCTCGACTCCCAAACACCGGCCAGACCCCAACCCTTTTCTCACTTTCATTTGCCTTGCTCAGGCTGCTCTCTTGCTACGACAACTTCCAAGGAGCAAACCCCCAAACCCAAAGCCCCTAAACGCTAAACTCTAAACCCTGAACCCTAAAACTCTGACCCTAAACCCTAAAACTCTAAACCCTAGCCCCGAAGCCCCTGAACCCTAAGCCCCTAAACCCTAAACCCAAATCGCTTCGGCTGAGGCCATGGCTCGCTTCCTGAAGTCGCTGTCGGAGTGTCTCCCGGCAACTTTGAGCGCGCACCTGGCATGCTGGGTCTTCCGGTTCTCTCCCTTGGCTTACATCGATGACCCCTCCACATTGTGGCCACGGCTCCATGAAGAGCTACGAACACGCAACCCATGGAAAGTCAGCACAAGGCAGGGGCATCACAAGAAGCATTCGGATAGCCATGATATCCACCCTGGCAAAGGAAACCCTAAACCCTAAACCCCAACCCTAAACTCTAAACTCTAAACCTTTAACTCTAAACCCTAAACCCTAAACTCTAAACCCTAAACCCTAAGCCCTAAACCCTATAAACCCTAAACTCTAAATCCTAAACCCCAAACCCTAAACCCTAAACCCTAAACTCTAAACCCTAAACCCTACACTTTAAACCTTAAACCCCAAACTCCCCTAAACCCTAAGCCTAAGCCTAGTTTAAGGAACTCCAGGGCCCCACACAGGGCACCATGCTTCGACTCACCGAATCCTGAAGTTCAACGCTCGCAGGACACTAGGAACAAAAAAATACTACCCATAGGCTCCTTAGTAGTTCCTTTTTGGGATTACCTTAGTTTAAGGTCTCGGTTTTGGGGTCGGTTTAGGGTTTAGGGATTACCTTATAGGATCCTAAAAAAAAGCCACGTGGAAGGAACTACTTAAAGAGCCTATGGGTAGAAACAAGAAACCCTAAACACCCGGGACCCCTCACCTGCGCCCTGGAAGCAAGTAAGCACCAAAAGCCCGAAAATGGTTTAGGGTTTAGGGATTGGGCTCTAAGCACCCCCGAGCCCCAAAACCCTGGAACCCGACACTCCGTTTTTTCCTCACTGACGGTCACAGCTGCGCTGCCGGCCGCTTCTTTGGTCCTCACAAAGAGGATACGGTTGTGGATTAGGGATGATAATGGGATCTGCCCATAGGCCCCTAAGTAGTCCCTTTTGAGATTACCTTATAGAATTCTACATATAAACCACAAAAAGGAACTACTAAGGAGCCTATGGGTTAGGGATGATAATGGGATTTAGGGTTGTTTCGGGCATACGAGGTACAGGGTTCAGGGTATACTTCGACCCTTGAGTGCCTAGATAGAAAAAACCATATAAGGCCAAAGTTTGTGCCATGTAGTGTAGGGGCCTTCATAGGCCCAATATACTATAATTATAATAAGGAACCCCCACAATAATATAGGTAATTATTTAGGCCCCTACAGTAGGTGCAGGGCATGGGCCGACTGGGACTCTTGGCTCCAAATGTGGGCCGTGCCTGGACACTCACCTTACGGGTCAACAATACCTATAGTCTCCATTGTAGTTCTTTTTTTTGGTTTAGCCAATTCTATATTAAGGATCCGAAAAGGTAACCCCAAAAAGGAACTACAATGGAGACTATAGGTAACCCAAAAGCTGCTTAAAGTATGGCTGTGGTGCTTGGAACCAAATTGTCTGGAAGTATGACTACGCCCGGTGTGCTGGAGTCTCGAGCCAAAGCCACCAACGAGTGAAATGATGGTAAGGACATCAAGAATATTCAGGACATGACTCAAAGTACGGATAGGGCTTACAACAAGAGAAATAGCAGTAGACTGATTACGGTACTTTATCACCAGTCATGAAATCGAGGAGGCAACTTGACAAAAGAAGACCGAAGCTAAAATATGACACCTGCAATGTTCATGGAAGTTTGACGTTGGATTATGGCAAAGCAAAGCATGGCGTCAAACGCACACTCGCAAGCAGCAGCAGCAGCAGCAGCAGCAGCAGCAGCAGCAGCAGCAGCAGCGGCGACTACCATCATCATCTGAACTATCTGGCTTGGACGGCAAGACTGCGGCAACACGTATACAAACAGAAATATTGTTAAGGCGAGTAAATTAATCATGTAGATGCCTGAATAATTAGACTATAATGACTATAAGCAAGGAGTTCAAGCAAATTCCGACGCGAATTATTTGGGCACCTATATAATTTGCAATCGCATCTCTTCCCGGCCTTTGCAGCAAACTGCCCGAGGCGCATCGGGCAGGACACTTCGGAAGGTCAGCGAAAGCCTCTCTTTGGGGCAGTGATCCTGGCCACAGGCTCAGTGTGTTGCAGGCTTGCTCTAAGGTACCCATAGGCTCCTTAGTAGTTCCTTTTTGGGATTACCGTATAGGATTCTAAATAAAAACCACCAAAAAGGAACTACTTCGGAGCCTATGGGTAGAGAAGCTTCACTTGAGAACCTGGAGTCCTAGCGCTACCCTATATCCACATCACCACTTCATGCTCCGGCTGCAGATTTATCTTTCGGGGTAGCTTGTTTCAGACCAAAGAAAATTTTTACCGCACGGATTACTCGCACTCTGGTGAAAACTTTGATCGTAAATGCAAAACGTAAACACTGTGATGAGTATGATTCTGAAAAAAAAGTTCTGAAGCCAGCCATACAAAGCCCTTCAAGCGTGCCTTCTTGATGCCGTGCTGCCATTGGGAGCGTGAGGGTCCCGTCATGAAATACCTTCGTCGTTGCGCTTCAAGCACTGGTGAGCATGATGTCTTGTGTCGTTTAGGAACATGCAAGACACCCAAAACAAGACAGTCTTCGAGCCGCCCAGGTACAACGACCGTCTGGGGATGACAACCTCAAAGCGACGGCGTAGCTTGGTGGGCTCTGGGTTCAGCCGTTTTCGGGTCATTGCAGGTCTAGGTCTGGGGTGGAAAAACGATGAGGGAACTACCCATAAGCTCCTAGGTAGTTCCTTCTTGTGGTTTATATTTAGAATCCTATAAGGTAATCCCAAAAAGGAACTACTAAGGAGCCTATGGGTATTTCCCAAACCCGAAACCCTCAACTAACCGATTGCTTGTTGCACAAAGGGTGCGTGAGGCTGAAGAGAGATGTGGATATAGCCATGGTTGAGAGAGGGTTAGGGTCATTAACTATTCCTTGGCGTCGTTTCAACACATATACGTAATCGTAGCTGCACCCAAACTTGTATTCAGACATTCATAAAACTGAGGATGCATGGGTTCTTGGTTTTAAGGGTTTAGGAATTTGGGCTTTGGGAGCCTCCGGCGACTTCCCCATTAACCCGAAAAGGGCTGCGCCCAGATCACCCAAAGCCCCTAGTCTTCTTCTGGGCCAAAGCCCCTTGCCTACCTTGGCCGCTGAAATTGGCGGTTTCATGCTTGCACGAAAATCTGTTGGTTGGGTTTGCACAACTGGTCTTGCGTCTTGAGTCGGAGGTGTTGATCCTTTATCTTCGCAAAAACTTGCTACTCATCGTGCACTGTAGGCACGCTAACAATTAGAATAGGGGTTTTGGGCTCCTGTACTTATAGTATAAATGTACTGAGGAACCCTCAACAAAAGCAAAGGCAATTTTTTAGGCTTCTATGTTACACTGACCAGATCTGTGTCGGTCCTCTGGGCATCCGGTTGCTAATCTCGAAGTTACGAGCGAAGTTGGATTTGAAATGACTTGCCCGAGGGTGTGTTTGGGGTCCTCCCCACTACTTCTTACAGGATGGCCCTTCTAGATTGAGTTTGATTCCGTTGCTGTGGGGTCTGGTACAAGGGTTGTAAATTATTCATGAGTTTCACTCGCACAACCTCAGTACAACCTCATTCGTGTCTGCTCGGTTCTCCTGCGTACTCTCTTGGCCTGGATCCTTCGAACTTCTCTCAATTGAAATGCTAGGGTTTAGGGTTTAGGGTTTCTACATCGATTGCGTTAGATGAACAGTGGAAGAAGACCATACAGTCATATACCTAGACCCTTAAATGTAGTTTCTTTTTTTGGATGACCTATTTGAGGGTTAGGATCCTGTAATAAGAAACTACGGTAACCCAAAAAGGTACTACATTTAAAGGTCTAGGTAGAGATGTGGCTTATAGGAGAGTCTCAGGAGGTGAGTGCCTCCCAAAAGGACACCAGGCTCCTCATCGCCATCCGTACCCTAGTCTCCAGCTACTGTTGGGTTACGAATAACGTATACAATCTGTAACCCAGAAACACCTTATTTAGGTAACTGCCATATAATATGTAATCCAGAAATCCCTTATTTAGGTAACTGCCATATAATCTGTATCTAGGACATTTTCAGGTGGGTAATTACCGTTATAGGAGGCTTATTATAGAAGGTCTATATACCCTATAGAAGCCTTATGCAAGCCCTATATACCCTAAACTCCCCACCTGTAGTTTCCTTTAACTGTAATCCAGAAGCCCCTTATTTAGGTAACTGGAGCCCTACAGTGTAGAGGTAGCTAGCCCAGCCTGAAGAGCGCAAAGACTAGACCCACAGAGCCAACAGGCCCGCAAATGTCCCCTGACATCCCTGACCTACCCATAGGCTCCTTAGTAATTCCTTTTTGAAACTACCTTACAGGATTCCATATATAAACCACAAAAAGGAACTACTTAGGAGCCTTTGGGTAGTTTCTCAGAGAACCCAATACCCCTTAACTAAGCAAGATACCTTAAACCAAATATTAAGGGCCCTATAATTTAAGGTAGATTCCTTAACTAAGGGGTATTGGGTTTTATGGGCTGCTAGCGTCTCAGTCTCAGCAGCCCAGGACGGGAAATCAAAGGTACAACGCGCGCAAATAATCACAAACAGCACTTCCTTTATTTAGGGTTTAGGGTTTAGGGTTTATTTGGGCTTGTTGGCGGGGGGAAGTGGGGGGCCCCTGCCTCCCATAGCCAACAGCGAACAACACCTCGTCCTGAGAATTCAAGCTCATTCTTATCTTCCTAAACCGTTAAGTCCCGAGTACTGAGTACTGGCTTGAAACTCTACCCGTTACTAAACCCCCCAGACCCTGAACAGTTTGGTTTAGGGTTTAGGGCTTAGAGTTTAGGGTTTAGGGTTAGGGTTTACCCATAGGTTCCTTCGTAGTTCCTTTTTGAAATTACCTTATAGGATTCCATATATAAGCCACGAAAAGGAACTACTTAGGAGCCTTTGGGTTCAACAGTCCCAGAACCTCTTTAGAGCTCCTTGCCGTCTCGCCGCCGTGGCCGTGTCGCGCACCTTCGCCAGGCCATAGGCACTGCCACCGGTGTCGTAAAAGGTCATAGTGGCATCCTGGGGAGGCGATCTAGGGTTTAGGGTTTAGGGGTTTAGGGGTTTAGGGTTTGGGGGTTTAGGGGTTTAGGGAGGGGATCGAGGGCTCGATTATAGCAGTTTATGAGGTTTACCTGGACCCCCCAAAAGTAGGTAAAGTACACTAAACCCTAAACCCTAAACCCTGAAACCGAAACCCTAAGAAGAATGGCGCAAGACCTATAAGAGGTTATTCTTCTTCATACTTTTGGGGTCCAGGTAGGGTTGAGGGCTCTCGAATCTTAGGAGTTTGTGTTGGGCATTGGATCTTATAGGCTTCGGGGATTCACGGTGGTGTAGGGTTTAGGGTTTATTTAAGTGTTTCAGTTGTAGAGGTCTTTAAGAAGAAGAAGAAGAAGCTTCTGATACTAAATATCATCGGACTCACGCTGTAGCGGATCAAGGCTATTCGGATCAAGGACTCCGGCCTCGGGTGTGGTAGGGCCTTAACCATTATGATCCAAAGTCGCCGTGTTCCGGTTATGCTGCTACACATTGCTACGCCAAAATATGCAATTTCTTTAATACGCTCGACCCACAGTAGGCATCCATCACTTTGTTCTTTGGGTTTAGGGTTCAGTGTTGAGGGCTTTGGAGGTTTATGGCTTAGTGGTTTTATTATGTTTAAAGGTAATTATTGCTAAGGCGTACGTCGATGAGCAGCACGCTACAAGCCCTCACCCGGGATGCTACGTCTTAAATCTTGGAGCCTCAAGCCTTTAGACGATATCCTCGCTATGCTGTATGCTGCACAGTAAAAACCCAAGCAAAAATGGCCTGACCGGCCTGACCCAATCCCGAAAAGCCGACCCCCGAGCCCCACCATAGTTTGACCCTACATTTACAACCAAGCCTAAGTACAATCCTCCGCCATTTGGACAGACCGGGGTACGGAGAGTAGTGAGCAGCAGGCTATGACAGGCCCGAAGCACTTCTTGGAGTCCATGTGCTTGTGCATGTAGCCGCCTTGCGCAAGGTTGTGCAGGGCTTAAAGTCTTAAGATGTACCCTAGACCCTAAACCCTAAACCCTAAAACCTAAAACCTAAACCTTCTGCACTTCGAGATTGCTGAAAGTCTCGAAAGTTCAGGTTGTTGGTTTTGCGGGCTTCCTCTGAGCCGGGCTCCGATTTAGGGTTTAGGGTTTAGGGGTTTTGCAGGGCTTCCGGGCCCCACAGATCCTTCAGGAGACAGAAACTCAGCTCGGGCCGGACTTGTTGATCTGCTTCTGACTGTTTGTTTGTTCCGGAGAAGTTGCGTCAACCACTTTTCCTTAGGGGCCGAGTACCTTAGCCCAAAAAAGGCTAACCTTTTGAATTATAATGGGTCTATATAAGCCCCAAAAAGTTAAAGGTTACCTACTCAGCCCCTAAGTTTCAATCAGAATACTACTATTCAGTTACTATTCCTCCAACACAGTGCAAAGTTTGAGTGCCACAAAAGCCTTGGAATCGTCTTCTGAGTTACGTAGACCTTCGGAGAAGCGCCCAAACCAAACAGCAACTCTAGGACGTAGGCCTGGCTGGAAAACCAATCGTTGAGCGAACACTGGTGCGACTCGAACAGCGATGGCTCCAAAAAACAGCAAGGGTTTAGGGTTTAGGGCCTTCTGAAACAGGCTCAGAGATGCAACAACAGAAGGAAACATCCCGATCCACTCCACAAGAATGAAACTCCAACTGAACGCACAGGCAGCCTAGACAAGAAAAGCCGCTGCCCAACCATCAACTCGGACATATCCCCACTACTAACATGCTTCCCTCCCTCGTATCCTGCACACCACCCCCCAAACTCTGCACCTTCAGACCATTTCTCCCTTTATCTTGCAGCCTAACTCCGAACCTTGTAAACGGAACTCCCTGCACTCCCTACTGTAAACGCAAGTCAGAGCTGGGAAGTCCTTTTTAGTTTAGGCCCGAACAGAGGACGCCTTTATTAACACTTCCGAAACCCTTGGGCCACAATCGGGCACCCGGCCGCTGTTGTAGAGGTTCACCCGGCAAAATCCGCTTTGACCAAGGCCGCTGGCCTTGGACGGGGGTTGTCACAATAGCTGTACGGGGCCCGCTTCACATAAAGGCCCCAAAATGCACCTGATTGTATGGATTTGGTTCTCCTCTGCTGTCATCAAGCTCGACTCTTAGGACGACGGGTTCGGTTAGGTTCCGCTTGGTTCGCGTGTTACCCGTAGCTCGCCCACGTAGTCAAGCTCTTACAGGGCCAATTCCACAAGCTCGTCTTCGTGTTCAACCAAGAAATCGGGCACGGATTCGACGAACTCCTCAAGCGTATAGTTTGACCAGTCATGCGTCACAGCGGCGTTGGCTAGTGCATGAGTGGCGTCGCGGGAACACCCATTGATGTTGAAATTCCCTACTGAGGTATACCTTATAAGCTATACTTATAATAAGGAACCCCCAAAACAGTGTAAGTCATTATTTCGGCCCCTATACTACCTGGCATGTGTTCGCGCGTTGAAGATTAACTCGAGCAGGTCCATGGTCAGGGCCGTACATGCTTCGGGGTTCCTTGAAGGGTTCCTTTAATTAAGGGATCTATAAGGGTTTAGGAATGAGGGTTAGGGGTTGACGGTTTAGGGCTTAGGGTTTACGGTTGGGCATGTTTTGTATCTGTATGAGGCGAACATCACTGCATAGCGACAGGATATCGAAGCAGATTCTGGCGATCACCCCTCCAGCAGGAACTGCGGCACCTGCTGTGCTTCATGTTGCTGCGGTGCACACGACTTTGGAGATGTGCAGTCAGCGGGCAGGGCATCTCTCATCATGGAAGTAAATCTTTAAGTTGAACCCGACATTGCAAACTAGTAAGCTGAGGTTGTAAACGCCTCTAAGGGCTGGCCCAAAGGCTCGAAATTCCTTACTAAAGAGCAGGATATTGGAGTCTTGTGGAACTCAGAACCCTTCTAGAACATTCTAACGCCATTTTACAACCCAATAGGACCCTTCTCTGAAGCCCCTCAACCCCAACACCGAAACTAGAGGCTGCAGGGGCTCCAAGAAACTGTCGGGGACCCATGCTGTGGACACTGTGACATGCTGCCCTGGCCGCCATAAAAAAATGTTGGGGGCCTCAATCGTTAGAACAGGGCTTTGGGGTATATTATTCTGTACGCTATGAGGAACTCCAAGGAATGGTACAAGCAAGACATTCAGGCTTCCATATGACATCAGGGTCACTTGGAGGTGCCAAGCTTCCAGCAAAGCCGATTGAACAAAAGCAAGCTCGTCACTTGCACTGGCAGAGATGCTCACCGTAGAGCAGCGCCCAACCCCAGACCAACTATGAAGGGGTCAGATGGGCTCCCCTTTGAAGACACTCGCTATACTACAAACGCATTAGGACAGCGCCCCTGCAGCTCTATATGTTCAGGGTATAGGAGCCTACGACGATGACAAGCGGCTTAGCTTTACATAGGCTTTGCAGGGGCCTCTACGCTATTGTAAGAACAGGATTTCGGAGTTATATGTTTTAAAATGTGAACCCTAGACGGCCCTAAAGCCCCAAACCGTCAATTTCAAGAGGGGTTGAGGGACCTAGACGCTCCATCTAACCTCTATTCGACCCTAGGGTACCGCTTATTTGGGATTATATATATATATACATACACACCCCTATTTGAGGGTGCAGGGAGGGTCCTGGGATTGAGGGGTGTTGGGAATCCAGGGCTTGAGGGCCCCTGTTTGAAGCCGAACCTGCCCCTCCGCACCCCCGAAAACTGATTGTACATGCTGATGATCAAGATGTTACCCTGGGGCTCCAAATAGCCCAAAGTAGGTACTATTTACAGAGCTTAGAACCCAAAGTAGGTCATATTTGTATACCTGGAGCGCTAGGGTTAACCGGCCTTAGCATCGAAGGACTCACATATAAGGCTTTTGGGCCCAAAGACCCTGTTATATAAGGCTTTTGGGCTATGTTGATGCTAAGGGTAAGGGTTGTTTAGGATTAAGGTTTAGGGTCTAGGGTTGAGGGTTTAGGGTTCAAAGGGCCCGCTGGTAGGAGAGTAGCAATGGAGGAAACCCTAAACCCTACAAACCCTAAATTAGTATTGCGGGTGGAGTATGTCCAGGAGATTAAATACGACGCACTTGGACACTTGCTCTGCGCCATCTACAAAGACTTACAGCAAGCACAATACGTGAAGACGAAGCATAGGTTGAAGCGCAACTGCTGGGGGTAAAAGCGGGTAAAAGCCCTAAACCTTCAATCCTGAGAAGCCCTAATTATATAAGAATGGGCTCAGGGATTCCGGGCACCCCGAACCCGGCCTAGACAAGTCATGGAAACGGGACGCCCGAACCCAAACCTTGAACCCGACAGCCTGTAGTGAACCTACCTCCTTCTGAACCCTGAACCCTAAACCCTAAACCCTGAACCCTAAACCCTAAACCCTAAACCCTGAAAGCCGAGTCCTAAGCCGTTGAATCCAAAACCGCCCACCCCTATAAACCCTGCACTCTTCGAGTTGGCGCAACCCCTACGAAACAAATCCCAAAATCCCTGACCCTAACTAGTTCCCTGTAGGGGCCGTATTAACAAATATCCTCTTTTTTTAATCCTTATTGCGCTTAGTTGTAACGAAAAATGTTACAACTGTATCCAACAAGGACCCAGCTAAGCCTAAACCCTAAACCGTTTATATGTCAGCCACAAACTCCGAGCCTCAAGACCCTTCTACTGTAGAACCCTTCTCCACCGGGTTTAGGGTTTAGGGTTTAGGGTCTATAGGGTTTTGGGTTTAGGGTTACAATAGAACCAGCTCTGGAAAGCCGATCTCCTGTAAGCCCTAGCCCTACCTTAAACTACCAAAACCTCCATGTTTGTAGGGTCCGTATAAATTCTATATTAGGGTCTATAATAAGAATCTACAAAAAAAGTAGGTTCTGGTAGTTCAATCTAACCCCTAACACACGAAGCCCTAATGCGCGGCCAGAACCTCATGAAGCTCAATGCCCCAAGCTCTAAACCACAAGCTCCATGTAACGTGAAGCTCGAAGCCCCCCAAAACCCCATTTAGACAAAAACAAAAGAGCCCGAAACCCCACGCCCAATCTTAAGCCATAAACCCATAAAGCACCCCAAAGCGTTAAGCGCTTTAGATAGGAGTTGGGATTAGGGGGACCCAATCCCTTATAATACTACCTAGGATTAGAGCCGTAAGTCGATAGCTCTAACCCCCCCCCAAAAAAAAAATCTCCCAGGACCGAAATCCAAAGCCCTTACTCAATCCTAAACGCAAACTCAAAACCCTAAATCCTAAATAAAGCGAATACCTAAACCCAACCCCAAAGTACAAAAGACAGAGCTCAACAGCCACCTAAACCCTAAACTCCTAAAACCCTAAACTCCTAAACTCCTAAACCCTAAACTCCTAAACCCCTAAGCTCCTAAACTCCTAAACCCTAAACTCCTAAACTCCTAAACTCCTAAGCTCCTAAGCTCCTAACCCCAAAGCTCCTAAACCCCCAAACCCTAAACCCCCAACCGCCCCCCCCCCCTCCCCCTGGGATCCGAACGACCAGTCCCAGGCGCTGGGCCTCCCGAGCCACCTCGAGGCTTCGGAACTTTCCAAGCCCAAAGGGTTTAGGGTTTAGGATTTAGGGTTTAGGGTTTGGGGTTTAGGGTTTAGGGCTTAGGGTTTGGGGTTTAGGGTTTGGGGTTTTAGGGTTTAGTGAAGTGTTTAGGAGTTTAGGGTTTAGGGTTTAGGGTTTGGGGTTAAAGGGCCCAAGGTACATTCGGAGTATTATGAGTTAGGGAAGTATGTAACGCTATGGGGGTTTAGGGTTTAGGGTTTTAGGGCTTCCAACCCCAAAGGGCCCAAAGTACAGATATAGCCGAATCTCGGTTTTCCATATTCGGATTTACTATTATGATTTGGCGACTTATCCCCCAGAACAGTACCTAGGACCCTTTGGGAACTTATCTCAGATCTCCATAGGAGGATCATACTAGGGTTTAGGGTTGAGGGTTTAGGGGTGTTTTAGGGTTTATCCCTAAACCCTAAACCCAAAACCAAAACCCTAAAGGGTTCCTAAAGCCCTATAGGGCTTTAGGGTTTGGGGCTTAGGCTCTAGGGTGGTTTTCGGTGGCTCTAGGGTCCAGGCTGCGGGACCTTTGGGGCTTTGGCTTGAGGGTGGATTAGGGTACAGGGGTGGTTTAGGGTTTAGGGTACAGGGGGGTTTGGGGTTGAGGGTATAGGGGGGTTTAGGGTTTAGGGTATAGGGGGGTTTAGGGTTTAGGGTATCGGAGGGGTTTAGGGTTTAGGGTTTAGGGGGGTTTAGGGTGGCTTCCCTGGCAGACCCCTTCACTTCATCATAAGGGTGCCCTTTTCCGACCAAAAAGGGGAGCCCAAAATCAAACGGGCAAAAGGGTACTACTGAGGAACCCAGTATCTCTCATCTTACAGTGCACCCCAGAAAGTTGGAACATGGATACACGATGTGTCGTGCTAGGATTCCCGAACTCGAAAGAAAAGGCTGATGGTTTGGATGTTTTGAAGATACTTGAACCCCTAGACCCTAAACCCTAAATCCTTAATACTGTCTTAAAAGGCAACGAGCTGATGTGTGTAAACCTTAAATCCTTAACACTTTCTAGATAATGAGCTGATGTGCACGGCCCTGAGTCCAGACCGCAACCCACAACTCAGCGACCTCGACAACTTCGGGGCCGTGATACACAACAGGGTTTAGGGCTCAGGGCTTCATGATGGGTTTAAGATTTAGGGTTTGGGGTTTGGGGTTACATGAGGGGTTTACATATTGGCCTTATGAAATAGAATAGAGATCTGGGCTCTTGCAACCTATACTGATCACCGTAAACTGGGTGCATATGAAATGCGGCTTTTCTTTGCCAGTGCCCCCATCATGGCACCCAGCACATACACTCTCAGTCATGTTGCTATGAAGAGCTAGATCTACTCCCCCACACCCTCTATAAACTCATCCTTTAGTCTCCTACACAAACCTCTGCATGCCGAACAAGCTCTTCGTAATAAGGAACCCGAAAGAGGTTGGTTTCCCTAACCCCTAAACCCTAAACCCCTAAACCCTAAACCCTAAAACTCTAAACCCCTAAACCCTAAACCCCTAAAACTCTAAACCCCTAAACGCTAAACCCTAAACCCCTAAACCCCTAAACCCCTAGACCTCTAAACCCCTAAACCCAAAAACCCTAAACCCCTAAACCCCAAAACCCCCTAAACCCTAACCCCTAAACCCCTAAACCCCAAAACCCTAAACCCCTTAAGGAGGGACCTTCTGTGCCAGGGCCGCGGTTTTGGCGGGCGGGATCCTCAGCTCCGGAGCTTTATGGGCCCCCGGGCCCCCGAGGAAAGGCCAAAACCCTACAAGGGTTCAGGGTCTAGTGGTTGAGAGTTAAGGGGTTTAGGGGTTTAGGGGTTTAGGGGTTTAGGGGTTTAGGGGGGTTTAGGGGTTAAGGGTTTAGGGGTTTAGGGGGGTTTAGGGGTTAAGGCTTAGGGGTTTAGGGGTTTAGGGTTTAGCCTGCCCAAAGCCGATACCTGGACCTCAGAAGAATGTAGAATCATAGTCCTTTCTATAGGTATTGTTGGTCAATTAAGTTGCCTACTTTTTTGTTGGGGGGTGGGGGGGTTATGTAACAAAAGAACCCACAGCCCCGTAAGCCATGACTTAAACCTGGGAGTTAGAGTTAGGGTGACCCCTGGGGATCGAGACCCTCTCAATAAAGGCCCCTTTTCAGATTTCAGAGAGCCATAAAGTAGGGTGAAGAAGGGTTCCGCCCTAAGGGGTCTCCTAAACACTACCCAGGAAAACCCTCAATTATAAACCCTAAACCCTAAACCCTAATCCTAAACCCTAAACCCTTAACCCTCAGTCCACGAAGTGAGCCCGGATAGAAGAAGCATAAAACCCTTCTGGAAACCTCGGGGAATGCTGACAGCCCGTCAAAGGGGACACTGTAACCTGCACCCTAAATCCTAAACCATGAATTAAAAAAAACTAAGCCCCAAATCCTAAACCCTAAACCAAAAACCTTAGAAGCACCAAATCCTAAATCCTAAACCAAAAACCCTAAAAACCCCAAAACCTAAATCCAAAATCCTAAAAGCCCCGAATCCTAAACCCTAAAATCAAAAACCCTAAAGACCCTAAATACTAAACCGTAAGTGAAAAAAGAAACGTAAACCAAACCCTAAACCCTGATAGACCCAAAGCGCCCTGTAAGCCCGAACCCGACGGCCCAAAGGCTCCTCGGCTCAG
>CAJNJA010062319.1:0-22199 GCA_905231915.1 Symbiodinium necroappetens
TCTGTAAGTCTGTAAGTCTGTAAGTAAGTAAGTAAGTAAGTAAGTAAGTAAGTAAGTAAGTAAGTAAGTAAGTAAGTAAGTAAGCAAGCAAGTAAGTAAGCGAGCCAGTAAGTAAGCAAGCAAGAAAATGAGTGACTGAGTGATTCAGTGAGTGAGTGACTACAAACATATGCTTGTATGATCTATGTAGATATGTATGTAGGTATGCATGTATGTATGCATGTATGCATACAGCGAACGTGTATACCCGTGGAAAACACCTGTGCATGTGTTTGTACACACATATATATATATACGTACATATACATATATACATATATTTAGAGAGAGAAAGACACTTTGTGTACATATATCATATAGGTATGCATGCATACATGAATGCATGCATGCAGGCAGACAGGCAGGCAGGCGGGCAGACCGACAGACAGACATGTCTACGTACATACATACACGCATACATACACACACACACATTATACATACATACATACATACATACATACATACATACATACGTACGCACTGTACCCATGTGTCAACATTCCAAATTACTGTTTGTTTCTTGTGGTCCTGTTGCCAGTACTACTGTTGCTAGCATGTCCATCATCATGCAAATGCATACCGGCCAAGAACCGGGTGTGTAGGACACCGGACCGCGCCACATCCTAATCGGCACTAGACTCCAAGTCTTCGCCCCAGCGCGAGCCCAACTTCCATTTTAATCTTGCAGAGTTTCCTCTAGCTGCGAGAGGACCCGACTCTGAGTGCGGATGGCGCATGATATGAATACTCAATAGGCTTAACAGGCGCTCACATCCTTGCAAGCTGTAAACCAGTCCGCCATACTGCCGGCAGCAACGAAATTCCAACCGAGGTCTCGAGCATGAACCACCCCCGTCAAGAAGGCATTAACTATCGCAATGGGGCATCGCCTTCACAGCCAGCTTGCTGCTATTCCCGGTTAAGCCTACCACTTTCGCTCGTAGCTCGAATGTCCCGGCCAATCAAATTGAATAAGCTACCTGAGACCCATTTCGACAAGCCCAGCTGGTGATAGAACATCTGAGGGCTTCTCGCAGTCAGGTGGCTACTGGCAACTTGACGATCCAAGTACTTTGGCAGCCATTCTCCTTGTAAGGCATGTTCACTTCTGAAGTTGTGCTCCAAGGAGTTGAAGTTCTTTCATGTTACTGGGTTACCGTTCAACCCTTTTGTCCACGTGTTTATCGAACTTCATGTGCTACCTCCCAAACTACACAAACCTTTGCCTGTGTACCTGCCTGCCTCTGTCTCTATCTAGCAGTGCGTCCACTGTGTCTGTGCAACGTGGAAGCACGAGGACATGTTGGGGCCCGGGCTTCCTTTCAGTTCAGGTATGTCATGTCTTGATGTCGATCACCGACTTCAATCTGCTGCATGGCCAAGCTGTTGCTGGCACGATAGACTGCGCTGATAAACCCTGAAGTTGAAGAGTTTCTGAAGACTCGAAGAGTTTCATGCGGCACCGGCCACCGTGCTTATGTCCAAAAGCATCTGGATCTGTCTGCATGCTGCATGCAGCCAAAGCACTTTTGAACCAATCCTGGGCATACAGAAAAGCTGATTCGCCCGGTGGAGTGGCACAAGACGGACATGGTCTCTGGGGATCGAAACCTGAAGATTTAGCAAGAAGCTTGCCTTGTCCTCCGCGCCATACATGACAATGACAGCCCAGCCCCATCTCTCAAAGTCAAGTAGAGTCTGCCAGACCCAGGTCTTGTCTTCAGCTCTTTGGTTCCGTGTGCGGAAGCCGAACCGTGACATGCTGCATGTCAGAAAGCGATGTTCAAAGAATCAGTCGTTTCAAGCGGTTCGGGCCCCTGAAAAACCGAATACCTGCACTGGGATGGGTTTGTTTTAAGTTGCCACGCCCCTTTCTAGCCTGTCGAGAGGCTTTGCCAAGCAAGGCATCGACCAGGCACAAACAGCAATCAGAGAATTCCGATACCATAAAATCTCTCATTGCCGATGCAAACAGCAAAAGCAAATTCCAGGACCAACAGAATAAAATTAGGTCGTGAAAAGACACAAAGATCGACAGGTCAGTCTCGTGGCTGTCGCAAGCTTTGGAGCTCTGCATTGCCAACACTCGCAGGGATCGGGTGAGTTGCGGCCGATACTCGTATTCTGGTGACGTGCAAAAACTAAATTTTTAACGATGCAGAATGCATTGCAGGATCGGGTGGACAAGGCTTGCAACCTTCCTGACGGTCGCGTTCCTGACCTCCACATCGGCCAAGCTTTCCGGCGGCGTGCGGAAAATCGCTTGCATGCGAAAACATGAAATCAATTGGCCTTGGCAATTGGCGGCAATTTTAATCACGTCCAACGAAGGACATCTGGGACGGTGTGATCCGCATCTTGAACAGACGTTGGGCTCTGCACCCTGTTAAAAGTCTGCAGCTTGAGACCTCATGAGCAAGCAGGTGGGGTTCGCAGTGTTTGTGCTACGGCGGGCGAGCCTTACTAAATTGCGAGATGCAGAGCGCAAACAGTCAACCAGCAAGCTTGAGAAGTATGTTTACTAAGTTACTTGCTCACTGACCTACTGACCTGCTTGCTTACTTTCTTTCTTGCTTCCTGGTGCCCTCGCACCGTGGTGCCCTCGCACCGTGGCTGACTGAAGCGAAAACGGAACAAGAAAAAGCAAGCCGGTGGCTATCACCACATGCCAGGAGGCCTGAGCATCACCCCTGCGCAACGAATTGTTCAACTGCATCCCGTTGCCCTACGGTTTGAAGAATTGAGACAATCTGAGCCCGCAAGTTTCGGAGGCAGGTCAGGAGACCACATGGCCACACCGTCCCTCAGTTCAGCGGTGTCTCGATGGAATCATTCCAGCCCTCGCGGAAGGGGATGATGGGCTCATAGCCCAGGTCCTGCCCCGAGTTGAAACGCTGTCCACTGTCCACAGCAGTACAGCTGGCGCTTCGATTCGGACTGGCTGAGCTTCCGTGAAACGTCACTCCCGGTCCACCTTCCCTTTTGACAGTTGCCAAAGGGTGATTCAAGCCTCACTGTGGCGAGGCTGAGCAAGGCAAACCCGCCAAATGTGCCGGCTAGGCATCTAAGCTGTCACAGTACGAAACACCTCTTAAGATCGAGCGTGAAGTTCAAGCTTGACGGGCAGTCCAGGGTCTCTTTCGGTGCTCTAACCACCGCCGAAGCCCGAAAAGATCTCCCAAGTGCTCAAACCCTCCGCAGATTCCCCGGCAAAGTGCTCCTTCTTGGCCAATTCAGGGCCTACAGCTGGCGGCGCATCAGCGCTATGCGAGTGGGCTTCGAGACGCTTGCGCTCCAATTGAAAATGTTGGGGGATTCGGATGTCTACTCGACGATCCCGCTTAAGTCTCTAGCTCTGAGACATGTTACAAGTACGATGACAGAGATTGCAACAGTGCAGAAGGTCGGTTATCGAAGCAACGACGCTTGGAATTGAAATACGCGGAACCTCCAGAGCTCCAAACCGTGACGGTGAGAACAGCTGGGTGCTGCACGAAACCATCGATGCATCACCAGCATCTTCACGCTGAATGGACTCAGTTTCCTTTGTGTCGGGACTTGGGGTCGGGTCTCGTCGAAGAAGTGTGAGGTAAGTGAGGTTGAGTGGTCAAGCGGTACAGGTGTCGCTGTAAACAATGCATGCCCTTGCCAGGGACATCCACAGTGGTAGCCTGTTGGATCTGCTGCATTCATTGCACCAAGAATAGTTCAGTTGACAAAGCTAGAGTGGCTAGATTCTGGCTATATGCTGTGCGGTGTACTCCTGGGCCAGATCTTGTCCAGCTCGCCAAACTGCAGAAGACAGCCGGCAAGCCCCCTGCTGCTGAAGTAATCATTTCACAGTCATCAGACCACGCATGACGGGGTGCAAGACTCTTGTCACCTGTCGTGTCAAAAATCCTGGCATGTTCGCGGACTGCCCTTCTTTGTGGGCGTGCGAGCTGCATCAGTGCCTGAGGCTTCCAGGCCAGTCCTCATCAACTGCTTACCAAGTTTGTCGCTCCATTGCTGTTTGGTCTGCGCTTGCGACATGTCCAGACGACCACCCGTTTTGGGCCATGCAAGGTTCGCCTTTCGCCGTGTTGTTGCAGGGCGGCACACGACTTTTTCTCATCAGAGCAAGACCAGATACCACCGTGAACTGCAATGGCCAAATTGGTGTTGAATGGATTCACCCGTCCTCTCCTCTAGCCGGCACTGCTACAAGTGCACCATAGCCACAGCCCTCCCGAGATAGCATACTCGGGCATCTAGCCACAAGCTACAAGCAGCGCACACTGCTCTCAAAATCATGCTACCCCACCTGTACCACAAGAGGCAAGAACGCCTTCCTCCCTCTTGCTCTATGCATCTTCCCGATTCTGGTACGAATCAACGAAATTTCTTAGTATGGCAAGGCACAGCTTTCGGCCGAGGCAGAAGCCAACCACGTTGCAGATGTAGGCCAAGAAATACATCAGGAACTGAACAGCGTCAGATGCTGAGGCGCAACTCCGCTGCAGGACAGTGCGAACAGGACTAGAGTTTAACATGTCCAACGCGCTGTCGTCACATAGGGCTCATGCACTGCACTCTGCCCATCCATGCAGCACTTCATTTCAGCCTATATTGTGTCAAAGGCTTCCGAGACAACAGTCGGCAACATCCTGGAACGAAAACACAAGCATGCAGCCCGCAACGGCCTGAGGCAGGTGAAACTTCCTTGTTGGATCGATTGCGTGTTCAGAGCTTTCATGGATGCAGTGCCCTACTAGGTTACTAAGGCCGATTCGAGGCTTACTAGCAAAAACTTTGGCTTTGGGCTTAGCTTCTCGAAGTGCGCAGACTACCAGTCCTCCAAGACTTTAAGCCCGCAGCCTGCCTGCCTTGCCTTGCTTCCTGGAACCAGAAAATTCCGGACCCGTGCTGTGGCCATCCAGGGAGCTTGCAGAGGCACGGGATGCGAGACTTGCAGAAAAACAGGGACTCGCGCTTGTGGGTTCCCATGCTCATTAGATTTGCCAGACATCTTGCGGCCCAAGCACTCCAGCACGGATGGCAGGCCCAGACCCACGGCAAAGCCTGAGAAGTCACGACGGTGCTGCGACCGACTTTGACTCTTCGGAAGCTTCCAAGTTTCCAGCGAGCGGAATTCCCGTCTACGGCCTAGAGTGGTCTGGGGTTGGCCAACCGAGACTCCCCAGAATCGCGTTTGCCAGGAAAACGGGATGCCAAGAAAAACAATCTGGGAGAAGCCGAGAAGCGATCCACCTCCTCCCAAAGGTAGGCATAGCCCTCACTGTGAGGATGGGTGTCCTTAGAGCGGTGCATGTGGTCATATTCCGACTCGGTGCCCGGAAAGGGTCTCGTGGCTCGAGATTCCAGTGTCTGGGGTTCTGACCATCGATGCACCGAAAGGACTGTCAGGACTCAATACAGAACAAGCCGTTCGGGTAAGATGTGAAAGCAGGGGGGCTTTGGGCCAAGGGTTCGCAGACTATCACGGTTCAGCGAAATATTCTGTTTGAGAGCGCTGCTCACCGGACCAGCAGTGATATCTGGACCTTCTATTGCCTGCCATTTCAACGCATAACCTGTCTGTCGCTGTAACAACTGTTTCGTGACACTGTCAACCTGTACCCGTACCCCGGACATACCTTTGTTTCACGGGCAATCTGGAGCCCCCACAAGAAGCTACACCTCACCCACACACAGGACATCATTCCGCGCGGCTGCATCTGTGCAGATGTAGAAGCCGCCCAAGGCCGGGCTGCCCTGGAAGTGAGGCATCATCCCATGCTGAGATGGCGCTACTTATAACATCAGAAGCTCTGAGTCTGGCCTGAGTTCTGCTGCCCTTCAAGGAATAGACCCCACCCCCACCCAACTTTGGTCTGCACAATGCAGGGCTTCACGGCCGGACACTGGAGTCTTAGCTGATGCAACAGTAGACGTGGAGGACGCGCACATCTCAACGTGATTTTGGTCGCCGATTGAAGGACCTAGGCCCTTAGATGCCCCGGCGCCTGCCCAGCCGCCGAAATTGCTACCCACAAAAAACGGAAAGGCATTGACATCTCTGACAGCTGCTCACAAGTCCCGTGACAACCTGCAGAAGAACCCTGACAGGGGCATCCGGAAAAGCAAAGGATCGTCCAGCATTCCAAGTCTTTGCAGATTGGAGCTTACGCACCGTGCGAAGTAAACCGCAGCATGACATGAGGAGTGCGAAACCCAAACATAACACATCAAGACCGGGGACTGCACACTATCTTGGGAGGTGGGAGGCCGTATGACTAGGAACACGCCTTGTGGGATGGGGATTTGCCAGGTATGAGACCCGCCGGTGCCTCCTTGAGGGCGCGCTCCCCCAAGATTAACCCGTGGCAGTAGTTGTCCACGTAAGTAAAGCAGGCCCGGTTCCTGCCTGGTTCTGGAGCTGCAGAGGCAGCAGCTGGTTCGAGGCTACTGGTTTAAAAGGCAATCCACGAGCTTGAGATTCTTGAGATTTGAACACCTTACATCACCTTACCCAGTCTCGGCGTCTCAGCACACGTGCTCATCAAAACGCTGCTGCAAAAGCGAAACCAAGGCCACAAGGGGAGCAGGAGGGGAGCCCGCAACTATGCTCCTGCAGGATACGTGACTCAGGACCTCGAGGATGACCATTGCCGGGGTTACGCTGCTGCATGTGTAATTGGATTTCGAATCTTTCAAGCTTGGCTTCCTACTCTTCTGAACATTACTGCCTCTTCCACCTCTCGCCATGCACTCCTGTGGCCATGTTCGGCAATTAATGTGCAACCGTGCAGCCGTTGCCAAACACGCGGAGCTTGCCTTCGGACTTGGACTTGTTAGAGACAGCTACATGCGCAAGGCTTTTCGCAAGCTTACGACACGCTACCTTACTCAGTATCACATGGAATCGAAGCTTTGTCTAACCTATTCTTGAAACCCTGACAATCAAGATCTCTCCGGTTAGAATGTGCTCTGTCGTGCAACCTCCCCCGGCTTCACGATGCCTGTCGCAGCTGTCTCCATGATGTTGGGCGTCCAGAGCGTATCACGCGGCCCGTAGACCTTCGAGAAACTATGAGATATCAAAGTGCAGTTCAGGCATAGTTGGGATTTGGGTTCTATACCGTATAGACTATACGCCCTATTGAAAATGCGAAAATCGAAGACTTGGGGCCTCAAGAGGGCATCGATGGGTCTCGGGATGCTGGCTCAAAGAGTCAACTCGATGATCGGGCTTGCGGGCACTCCTAGGCTCGATGGTGGTTCGGGCTTTCTGCAGATTGATGCTCTCAGGTCCCAGAAATCACCACAGAAAGAAAAAGCAAACGCGTTCCCAGCACTGCGCTGCCTGATGGGGTGCGATGGCCACCGTCAGCAGCTTCCTGTCTTTGGGCATGGCGCTGTGCATGCCGGAACGAAGGAAGTTGCGCTGGTCAAAATGCTACCCGTAGTAAGACAGTCTCATGGTTTCCCAGCCCTTGGACGGATTCAAGTCTGAAGTTGTCGAGTGTGGGGCGGGTCTGAACCAATTCTATCAAGAACATTGCGAGCTGCTTAACCTCGATGACCTGGGAGGTCTTCAAGTTAAGGGTAGCCTCGTGCAAGCCAAGGAACTCGCAGCAGGCCTGGGTAATCACCAGCTCCCCTGCGAAAGTGCGGAAAAAGGTGCAGCAATGGCATCGCTACAAGTTTTGTCTGCAACACCTTGGGTAAACGGAATCGGCCAAAACTTGAGCGAGCCCCAGTAGCTCTTGGGCAACTCCTTCCGAAAATCTTTCCGTCTCTGGTCGTTGCTAGGTGCGGAATCTGGGGGATGGTTCTGCAGTTTGGCAACTAACTGGATTCGGGATTTCATCTCTCAGCACAGCCGTTCTGAATACCAGATTCTAGATCGAAATCGGAGAGATGATCCCCGTCTATCAATACCATCTGTGTGCCAACACAGCCTTGTGCAGCCGGGGCAATACTGACGACTAACTTCATCAGAATGTAAAGCCGCAGCAAGACTGCATGCAACTTAACGAATGGCTTCATATGGAGCTGCAAAACTGCTACATGCACGCCACAACGTGCCTTTGGCTTTGGTCTCTGCATACTCCTGTAAGTACGACTTCCTCAGTGACATTTTTCAGTCGGCCCCATGTAACTTCGATCCAGACCCAGTTTCATTTTTGCGAGCGATCGGCTAGGAGCTCAAAGACTTTGCAGGCGAATGTACACGAGTGACCTTCCCAACTCAGTGCCAGGCTTTGTACGCCATGCAGGACCATCGACAAATTGCTGTTAACTCCGAAGCTAATAGACAACATGAGACCAACCGTGCTTGATGTGTTTGTGGGTCTGCAGCTGCACAGCCTCGTGCCAGTACCTGCTCTCCGACTCTGTCCATGACTTTGAGCATGTGCGCGGCAATAGGCTAGGTGCAGCTGGGCATCTGGGGCAACTTTGGCAGCTCCAGTTCCGTGAGCCTTGGGTGCAGAATGCTTAGCGACTCGTGATCTCGGGCTTCAATCATGGCTCTGCCAGAGGAGTCGTTGCGCGAGGATTTGAGTCTATGCCCCATGTATGGGTACAGCATGACAGCAAGGCAGTTTAATGCAAATGCGCGGCACTGTGTGCTGCCCTTATGTACACACGTCGGCCCAGTGATGCTCTGGCTGTGTCGTCATACATGCGATCAACTGTAGTGACAAGGACTGTCAATGCTCACCTTTGCTCCGCAAGGGTTTGTGAAGTCCCCCACACGACACCGAGCCGTGTAAGCCCTGTTGATTCCAATCTCAAGACCAGGTGGCCCATCAATGTCTGAGCCATCGAAGCGGGTTGACGGCGAGGAAGACCTGGCCAGGGATACATTCTCAGTTCGTTTAGGCTTATGTCAATCTCAGGAGTGCTGAGTCTAGAAAAACCATGATTTCTAGAAATAGGAGTAAAAAAGGAAATAAATAGGACTTAAGCGTGTTTAGGAAATAGGAAAAAAATAGGCAAAAAATAGGACCTGCCCGCACTCCCCGCCCCACTTTCCACCCTGCGGCCCTGTTATTTTCCTATTTTTCCTAGGTTTTTCCTATATTTTCCTATTTCTCTCCTATTTTTCTCCTATTTTATTCCTATTTTTCTCTGATTTTTTCCTATTTTTCTTCTACTTTTAAATAGGAGAGAAATAGGAGAAAAATACGAGAAAAATAGGAATAAATAGGAGAAAAATAGGGAAAAATAGGAATAACATAGGAGAAAAATAGGAAATATAGGAAAAACCTAAGAAAAATAGGAAAATAACACAGGGCCGTAGGGTGGAAAGTGGTGCGGGGAGTGCGGGCAGGTCCTATTTTTTTCCGATTTAATTTGTATTTCCGAATAAACCAGGATTCCCATTTTCTTCCTATTTTTATCCTATTTTGAGCCACTTGCAATCTGATTAGAGTTAGCACCAGAGATCGACATAAGTTTAGGCATCTACGACCACCAACAACACTGCCCAAGGAACCGTCAAAGAGCTCCGGTACCCAAGACGACCAAGTTGTAGCATTGTCCGACGACAGCAGGACTTGCAGGAGCTATGGAACTGTCTTGCTTCACGGAGACGAACCCCCACCCATCCACACATATAGATATATATATATATACAGACACATATTCCTCCACTTCCTTCCGAGTTGGCCTCAGCGCAGCCATGAGCTACATACCATAAGCTATAATTCCTGTCAAGGCACATGACGAGTTTGCCGACTCCGGCAGCAAGACACGCCTGCCGAAAACTCAATGCACAGAAGGCTCACCTAAACGCCACTGTGCAACAACATGCCAAGCCGGAAGGGGTCAGGAACAGACGGCGACCAGTGTTCGGCCGCAAACAAACATAGATCCTGGTCAGATGTATGAACTGGAGAAAATCTTTCCGACAAACCCATGTTGCAGTGTCTCCATCAGCCTTGATCAAATGCAAGACACAGTCGGCCTCAACCACATGGCGACAGCCGCCGACGTTGACCTCCTCATTCCACCACAAGCTGCAAGTCTAGTCGCTTATTCGTTTGAATGGCTGGGGCAGACGGGGCTGAACCTGGACCAATACTTGCAGATCCAAAATCTGAGTGCTCAACTTCAATACAAAAACGTTACTTTGGTCGAGTGGCATGACGGGAACCGGTCGTATCAGCTGTGCTCGGAGGGCTTGGATTCAAATGGCCTTGCGTCCACCTATCTGGCAATTATAGAAGTCCACCATAGTCCACCCCCCGAGTTGGACTCAGAAACGGCTTATCCGGGATATCCGTGCGAACCTCAGCAGAAATCCATGATCCCTGCTCCAGCCCAAAATGAACAAATAAGTACCTGGCAATCTGCCATCACCGAAAGGGGGAGCCTAGCGCCTGGGTTGCCGTTCGGAAGAAGTCCTCGTAGAGCTCGCTTGGGTGAAAGGGTCCGACAGCCGCACCGACCTTGAAGAATCCCAGGCACCACGACTCCCTGATTCGAACCCGCATGGTTCTTCACTGGTCGCATCAGATTCGGAGCCATCCCGCTGAGTCCAAACCCAGTCGTAACCAGACGCCCGAGTGTGACTTAGCTGAACTTCCTGACGTACCTGGCCTCGGATTTGCAATCGCTTTTGGGAATACAGCGCTGTGGGTTCTGGACGTCTGTGGTGGACAGCAGTTGGTCCGATGTTCATAGACAAAACCTCGCAACAGATGAAGCTTGAGTCCTGGAAGCTTATCGTGCCCAACCCCTTGTCTTGTTGAGCAAGCTGTTCTGAGACGCACGGCATGCCAGACACAGTCAGCTCCGGCCACGGCACGGTCCTGCAAAGCAGAACTCGGCGTCGGGTTAGCAGTGGGAGCAGACCGCTCAGACAAGCAGGAAGCTCTGCAATTCCCAGCTGCACATCCACTTCTGCTCACTTCCCCGGTTAACGTGCAGTCCACATCTACGCGGCGGCGAAGGTCACCCTGCATGTAGACCTCTGCAAGTGGTCTCGTAAAGACATGATGTCGAAATCAATCTGAAGATGTTGCTCGCACTGAGCATGGCTTCTGTGATCATGCAATTGTAGAAAGAAGTACATCTATGTAGATTATCCAGATCTGCTGGTCAGGAGCTGCCTGTCCAGACTGATTATTATAGCAGGGTCCGGACATCGGGCGCTGACTTCTTGGGAAGTGCGATATTGCTCTCGGCACTGGGCAGCACAAGCCATAACTCATCCGGGATGGAACACAACACAGATGTGAAGAAGGTGCACCCCGCCACAACAAAAACATTTGTGCTATGGGGTTGGTTGATCCTTGCCGGATTGCGGAGGGGCTGCAGGCCGAACCGGGATCTCCACGGCTATAGCGGGGACCCCGTAAAACCGAAGACACACCAAGAAACACGCACGGAGGCACTACATGATCGGCGTAGACCAGGGCCTGCTTTTAATTGAAAACAGCCACAAGTTCAGGACTCAAAACAGGACGGTCCCCTCAGCGCTGTCTCGTCCTGGGGCTACAGCAATGCGCGAGTCCTGCCGGCAAAGAACATGTCTATTCCATTCGGGAAGCAGCGGCAGCTTGGTCTTGAAAGGTTTAGGAAACGTGAATTTCGAGTCCGAAAGTCCTGCCAGGCACTGGGCGGCTGGGGAAGAATGTCGAAAGACACGACTCGCTGCGCCCCTCGCTCCACCAACATCTCTACCTCAATCACATGCTGGGAACTTTCTGTTTATGCTGCTTGACTTCATACGTTGTGCTCAAGGTCCTTGCCGGTAGAGCATCGCCAATTGCCACTTGTTGTATATGAAGTACACTTTACCATAAAGAAAATTATGTGCGTTTAGGTCCGCTACCAGACTGATAGGCTTTGCGAGTGTATGAATCATGAACCCGACAGTATTTTTGATCTGAAACTCTGCACTACAAGCCACGACATTGAACTAGCTTCATAAACAAAGAAAGCAAAGCAAGCAGAAACACATGTTCCAGCTGAACATGCAGATTGTCAACGATTAAACCCGAGAAATTACCATGCCATCACCATCAGCCACGAAACCGAGAATCCACGAGCACCGAAGTCCATCCTATGCATGAGTGCCAGAAATCAGCGCCCTACTTCCCAATCCGTAAATTGAAAGGTGCAGAGCATGAAACCGAAAATCGCAGATCGGGTGCTAAGCGCTGCCCGACGAAACCGCTGCCACCGGTCACAACACAATGGGCTGGGACCGGCCTCAACCAAAAGCGATTCGGGGTCGTACTTACCCGCCCGAAAGAACTCTGCTGCTCAAGGCTTCTTGTTGTTGTTGTGGTTGATGGTTTGTGGTTTGTAGTTTCTAATTTGTGGTTTGTGGGTTGTGGTTTGTGGTTTGTGGGTTGTGGTTTGCGGTTTGTGGTGTGGTCTGTGGTTTGTGGTTTCTAATTTGTGGTTTGTGAGTTGTGGTTTGTGGTTTGTGGGTTGTGGTTTGCGGTTTGTGGTTTGCGGTTTGCGGTTTGTGGTTTCTAATTTGTGGTTTGTGGGTTGTGGTTTGTGGTTCCCTCCGGAGACCTGTAAACGCGCACTTGAAGCGGTTTCAAGCTTGCAATTTTGCTGGCAGGCGCAGGACTTTCAGGCATTTTTCACCGAAAAGGGTGCAAAAGTACTGGTGTACGCAGTCTTTCGCGCATGTGGCAGTTTCAGGGGTTTATGGCCGCAGACCTTTCGGCCTCAATGCAGCTTGTCTTGCCATGGAGCTTACCAGAGCATCCATGCCCAAACCATAATAACGTTTGTGCTTCGAGAGCATACGATTACCAGAGCATCCATGCCCAAACCATAATACCGTTCGTGTTTCGAGAGCATACGATTACCAGAGCATCCATGCCCAAACCACAATAACGTTCGTGTTTCGAGAGCATACGATTGCCAGAGTATGCTCAAGGACAGCCTCTGGCTTGTTGCTTGAGACAAAAAATATGGCAGTTTTTGCACTGCTTTCCTCACCTCCCGAAGCTGGAAATCACTGGCAGAGCCAGTAGATCCTGCGCGCGCGCACATTTGCGCACGCGTGCAAAGGTCCCTGGGGCGTTGTGGTTTGTGGGTTGTGGTTTGCGGTTTATGGTGTGTGGTTGATGGTTTGTAGTTTGTGGTTTGTAATTTGTGGTTTGTGGGTTGTGGTTTGTGGGCTGTGGTTTGCGGTCTGTGGCGTCTGGTTTGCGATTTGTGGTTTGTGGATTCTAATTTGTGGTTTGTGGTTTGTGGTTTGTGGGTTGTGGTTTGCGGTTTGTGGTTTGTGGGTTGTGGTTTGTGGTTTGTGGTTTGTGGGTTGTGGTTTGCGGTTTGTGGTGTGTGGTTTGTGGTTTGTGGTTTCTAATTTGTGGTTTGTGGGTTGTGGTTTGCGGGTTGTGGTTTGTGGTTTGTGGTTTGCGGTTTGCGGTTTGTTGTGTGTGGTTTGCGGTTTGTGGCTTCTAATTTGTGGTTTGTGGGTTGTGGCTTGCGGTTTATGGTGTGTGGTTTATGGTTTGTGGTTTGTGGTTTCTAATTTGTGGTGTTTGGGTTGTCGTTTGTGGGTTGTGGTTTGCGGTTTGTGGCGTGTGGTTTGCGGTTTGTGGTTTGTGTTTCTAATTTGTGGTTTGTGGGTTGTGGTTTGCGGTTTGTTGGTTGTGGTTTGCGGTTTGCGATGTGTTGTGTGTGGTTTGTGGTTTCTAATTTGTGGTTTGCGAGTTGTGGTTTGTGGTTTGTGGGTTGTGGTTTGCGGTTTGTGGTTTGCGGTTTGTGGTTTGTGGCTTCTAATTTGTGGTTTGTGGGTTGTGTTTTGTGGTTTGTGGGTTGTGGTTTGGTTGTGGTTTGTGGTTTGTGGTTGTGGGTTGTGGGTGGTTGTTGTTGTTGTTGCTGCTGCTGCTGCTGGTGGTGGTGTTGTTAGCGGCGATGTTACATTGTGCCGACAGCACAAAGCCTGCCCAACTCTGTCGAAAGGTCGGAACGAAGCAAAGAAATCTCTGCTGCCAGGCAAGACCCAGCCCTGATGCACTGCCCACCCGAAATGGCACCACTCGCGCCGAACGGAGCAGAGCTCCGCCGAGATGCGGGTAGCTGCGCTCTGCAGCCCGGCGCTGCAGGGCCGTGAGAGCGGGAGCCGTGCGCGCCATGGCGCTCGAACGCTGGCGCTCTCCGGGGCTCAGAAAGCGTTCCTTGTGCGCTTTGAGGGTGCCTTGGCACGCTGAGATGTTTGCCTTCGAAAGCTGCACTTTCATGAAACAACTTCACTGATATGTGTTGGGATTCCGCAGACTTTGAGAAGTTGAGCAGGATGAAGTCGTCCAGGGGCACATTGACATGACCCTCGTCTGGATCCAGGAATCCAGGGTGACGGTGCAAGGAAGCCATTTCCATCCTGGCACTCCGAAGCTGGAGCCCGGCAGCAGTGTTGATCCGCACCAGGGGCCCCGAATCCCAACTTGTTCCTGCATACACCAGTATCTCCTAGCCAGCGTAGCATAAAACTATCTTCACTGCTGCACTGGCAAGCAGGAGAATTTTGAGCAGGGCTACAGCTACACTTGGAGGGATCACGCAACTCCTCCTGAACTCCTCAGCCTGCGTTCATCGCAAATCCTCGTGGTCAAGCCATGAATACTCAAGCCCTTGAATAACGAAAGAACAAATCACAAACCCTTCAAGTATGGCGCCTACTGAACGTTACTGAACCTAACAAATAAAAGAAGGCCAAGCGGCCTAGCGACCACAAACCGGACAGTCTGCTCCAACTCTCCAGAAACTCCTAAAGCAAAGCAGATCTGCCGGAGGAGTTGACAACCTTGAGTGCCATGCGCAAGGGCTGCGATGGCAAACGCAAGGTGCCTTGAATCGCGGCAGTTGGACGCCGTGTAACTACGAGCTTTGGGCTGTGGGCTGCATCTGAACTTGCAGATTGTGCGTACTGGACCTTCACCGGTTCTGCCCACATGTGCAGGGACTCTGTGACGGGCTTCGCAAGATGGACCGACTGTACCAAGAATCAAGTTGCCAGAGGCCGGAAGTAGTGCAGGATCTGCATGTGATGACTTCGGCTACAGATGCTCCAGGCTTTGGAGATCGATATCTTGCTATCCGACGAGGTGTAATGCTATGTTGTTTGGCACAGGGGCCTCTGTTTGCATCCGCAGTGCACAAGCTGTACTTACAAATGAAGGTATAACAACGTGCTGCTCAGAGGGGGCCAAGCTGCATTCTCACAACTCGATGCTTACGTATTCACGATTTTGAATCTGAACGGTGGGTTGCGAACACCTAGGCCACCGCAGCTACGAACACCTCTGCCCAAACTTGTCTGAATGGTTTTAGGTATCAACATCCACAGCCCCAACTATTGGTCTCCGAAGATCCTAAAGCACCAAGATGCTGCCAATCTGACATGGTCGCCTGCGCGTTGGAACATGATGCGGTCAAGCTCGAGTCGACATGGCTAGAAAGACAGAATGCGCTGGTCCTCACAGAAGCCGTCTCTGATACACTTATTAGCAAACAACGTGCCCGGGGATCAGTGCGGTTGGAACGCCTCCACACCGAAATCACTCTCATTCCTTTTTCCGACAAGTAGAAAAGAAGTCGTAGAGCGGTGCTTGGAGGAAATTACGGCTAATCGGCTAATGAAAGCCGTAGCTTGACGTGGACCTTTCAAAAGTACAGCACAAAGGGAACAGTGCACGTCATTATGCCATTACAACCGCGAACGGTTCCTCATGGCTTCAGGCTCTTATCGACGCAATGCGAGGCTGGGAGGGTCAGGAAGAGGCTGTCTCACGTGTGCCTCTGCAGCCACCGCCTCACCAAGAAGGGCCCTGGTGCAAGGCGGCTTGAGGCCAAAACTGGGTGCGGCTTTACCGGCCCTTCCCCGTCAGTCTTGCACATGCAATTATGAGCTAGCCTGATAGGCACGCAACAAACAGCCGATCCATCAACCAACAAATCAACAAACTCAGATTCGCCCCGAAGAGTAGAACAAACATAATCGCAGGAGCAATTCGAATGTGAACAGCAAGAGAGTTGCTGCGCATGGAACGCCGTACAACAGAAGCAGCACCGCAAGCATAGCTGCACAATAGTAAACGCAACGAACATAGAAGGCGAGCAGGAAAGCCGAAACAAGGTTTTGACGGTATAGATTTGTAAGCATCTGCGGTCTTGCCAGAAAAATGCACTGCCGAGTGAGCAGGAACCAGGAGTAGATTAACAACAAACTACTGCAAAGCCACTCTAAACTAGCAGTACTGAGCCCCACATGCGCGGCCAATGCCACGGAAAACCTACCACCATGAAGAACTGGTAGCACCACGCCTGAAACCTGCAAATGCCACGCCCATGATCTGGTGTGAGTGATTACATCGAAAATGTCGCAAACACAGTCAACACAGCGCAGCCGCCTGAGGCCACGTGCTGAGGAGGAATTGACACCAAACCGCCGTGTGACAAGCTCCTGTCTTGCTGCAAACTGCAAGCTACGTTGGATTGCCGACAATCTATATCCGGACAAGCGAGGGTCGCAAGTGCGAGGAGGCCACACATCTGAGCGACCACATGCAAAATGCACGAATCAAGGCTACCAATTCCTGCCATGCCTCCACGAAGTAGCCAAGCACCGAAAGACAAAAACGGAAGCTGAGCAGCCAGGCCGCTGCTGCTATGTCGCCAAAGACAAAAATGTGACGAGCTCGACCGTCGATGGACACTGTTGGGGAGTTAGCGAGGGAACATCCCTAGCTCGCACCTCCGTGACCAGCTCCCAGGGCGAGTGGAGCGCAGGCAAACGCTCAGCAGCCTCGAGCTTTGATTGCATTATCTCGAGGCAAAGCCGAGTAGCCCTTCTTGACAAGCCCGCAACATCCACTTCGTACCCCAGCGCACCAGCAAAAATCGCAAACGTTTTGAATTTTTTGAACTCTGCTGATCCAGAGGTGCCTTTCACACAGGTCATGTCACAGTATGTCACAGAGATGCAAGTTTCACGATTCCTGCTTTGACCCTAAGCATGCCCAAATGTGCCCAAGAAACCTTGCCAGTCATCACCTTCTCCTTGGACAGCACCAGGCCGTCCTGCATGAAAACCTCGGGCAAACTTCCAGGCGTATCCAGTTCTAAACTTAAACACGCAGATGCTGCCTTCAAGACTATTGCTAGAACGGCTGTTGTCGTAACTGTGGTAATTTCTGCAGACATACACAGACCCTAAAATTAGTCACTCTTGCTCGACAATTCTGCCCCGTCCGATATGTTGAGCATTGACGGCGCTCGGTCTGGTGGCAAGCAAATCGGTTCTCACTGTGTTCTCACCCATCAGAACCCTGTAGCCAGGTCGCGCACGCAATCATCACCATGGGGCTACGACTAATGATACGCGGCATCACAAGTGGGGGAACAACTTCGCCCATGCCCTGGGTGTCCTGCCGTTCTTTCACTATCCAAAATCCACTCGTCCTGCGAAGCCGCCACATGTACAGGTCGCGAGGTCAAGGTTCAAGCAGCGCCGAAAGCTCATGGCACATGCTCGCCCAACCGAGCCAAGCATCTATCCTGTGCTCAAACCTACGCCCTACCTGCTTGCCTGCACACAGTTGCGAAGAAGGACTGTAGGCTTCAGTTGTCCACAGACTATGAGGTGAGTACTGTGTCGTTTGTCTCTTCTCAGGTCTTGCGGGTGCTCTCAACAAGCGAAACTGTCGGCCATCAAGATTTCACAAGTGAGCAAAGGCACCACCGAAAAATACCCAAGACACATAATTAAGCCACTGGCAGTTGAACAGATTCGCAAGTGTGTGTATGTATGTATGTATGTATGTATGTATGTATGTATGTATGCATGCGTGTGTATGTATGTATGCATCTTGTATATGGTTGAGTGATGTATAGGCAGGTTCTCTTGCACGAACCGTTCTGCCTGCGTTTTGTTCTGCAAGCCGAGTGCGCATTATCCCTGGGCCCGGGAACCAACTGCGGGCGGCCGCAAGTCAAGTTTGCACTCGGCTCAAATCTGAAACTATTTTTTACCCTTGGGTGCGCACAAATCAGCTTCGTTGCTCAGAGTGCCGAAAGCTGGTAGCATCTTCCCGGTCCTCTGCTATGGTCTCCAGCGCTGCTGCTATGGAACCTGGCCGGGGCACACAAAGTTTCAGGAAGTTGAGGGCTCAGCCGCGACTTAGATGCCCGCGGGCTCGCACAAACTATTTTCAGATCCCTTGTCTGCTCCTTCCCACAGAATCTCTTAATAGTTCACGGTGAACACCCAGCAGATTTGACGTGAAACCCAAAGCCAGCGCCTTGGAGCGCAGGGTCCAGCAGCTGGCTGCTGTTTACCTCTGCTGATTTCCATCTTTGTCTTGGACATTTCTTACATTCGTGGGGCCTAGCTTCAAGATGCGGACTTCAGCTGCTGGGGATTTGGGGCTAAAGGCGGTTCTGTTGGGACTTGCCGTTTAGTACGAAAGTCTTGAAATTGCTCACTGTCGGTCGCCAAACTCTTCCCGAAGCCTCAGCCCTTGGCCACTCCAGCCTCACCCAGAAAGCCCCAGCGCAACCAAACAGATCACCGAGCGCCGTTCTGGGAAGGTATCCAGGGGCTCCAGCCTGGAAAGTCCGTTGCTGTTTTGGTTCTCCAATCCACCGACTTCCGCAAGAGCAGACATGGACAACACTTCGTGCACCTGGTGAGCCTGAAGCCACCTCGAAACTTGAAAACATGTGTGGGCGTCGAAAGGGCTGCCGGACAATTAAGGCCGACACTTTTCTGAAACCTTGTGGTTGACCTGCCGCATTGTTGATGCGAGTCTTCGGGTACCCGGGGCTCGAAGATGAGTGGCACGGAACATGATAGTTTAAGCTCGAGGTGATACTCTTCAAGTTTACCCAGTTGCATTTTTTCCGACAGCTCTCCCAATTTTCTATGCTAGGTTCAGGCCCGAAGAAAGTCCCAGTCCTCCACAGCTCTGAAACTAGAGCCAGTTTGCGGCTCCAGCGGAGCTGCATCAAGGACCATCGGGCGAACATGACACGCCACAAGTACGCGCCATTAGTCTGCTGTCCCCGAGCCTGAAATGCGACAGCACAGAGGGGAGCACATAGAGCGAACCTGACCGCCAACACACATCAAGAGTCTGAGGGCAAGATGAAGCGAGCGCAGTGTCTTCTTATGACGATGGTCAGGCTAGCAAGGACAGGCGGGTGAGGTTCTACAACAAAAGGAGCAGGTGGCAAACCGTTCATGTAGTGCCGCCGCCGCGTGGCAAGGCATGCTCACACTGCAGCAGGCAAAATGTCTTTGAGGTTTCCCTCAAATGCCTCGAAAGCTTGCTCTGTTCTTTCAAAGAGCCAAGCGCCGTTCTCTACCCGCTAACTCGGTGCAACAAGGGGCGCGCCTTGTGAAGTTCTGGTATCAACCATGCAGAGTACACACCATGCAAACATCCCAGAACAAAAAGCTTTAGAAACAGGCCTCCTGAGCTGCGAGGCACCTCGCATCTGCTCAAAAGGCTCCTTGCCGACACGAACAAGCCAGGTGCTAGGTGATACATGCCGCCAGTCACTTCCAAGCGCCGAAAGCTATGCAGGGCAGAGAAGTCGACAGAGCCACAGTGAAAGACTGTGACAAGAACACAGTCGAAGAAGATACTGCAAATGGGATTGGCATTCACTTGTCGCTAGGGTGGAGCCGCCGGCATCCCTTCGGGCAGACTTGTAGAGGGGTCATCGTCATCGGACATCGTCATTTGAGGTTCCCGCCGCAAGTATCCCGTTCGTCGTCGTCGTCGTGGCAGCTTCGCAGCAGCTCGTGTCAGGAAGAAGAACAAGAAGAAGAACTGGGCGAGGATAAGACCTGTAACTATAACTAGTAACCGAGTACAGAAACTGGCTCCGGCCAAGGCCGTGAAAAGGCATCTAACTTGCTGAAACTGGATACTGCTGCACCTGCAAAGCTTGTTCAGTCCTGGCAAGTCTCTCCGGTGCAGCGAGCGTGGTAGGCACCTGCCATTACACACATCGAACCTCATGCATCGCACTTCCTGCAATGGGAATGGGTCTTGCGAGAAAGCCTCGCCTTCTGGCAGATTAGGCTGTAACAGACTGTCATTTGCCTTGCTTGTAGTGATCGGTAGCCGGCACGTCAATTCACCCAAAAGGTTCGCGCGGGGCCCCGATCATTTTGGATGCTCCCAGGCAGTTTAACCGATTTGCCGCGCGAATCTAGGCCCTAAGCGAGGGCTGAATCAAGCCAAAATTTAGCTTGGACCCAAAATCCGCTGCATGTCTTGACTCCTGGCCAACGGGCTCATCCCTGGGATCCCTGAGCCTTGCCTGTGGGATTTCTGCTGCCCACCCCGCGATCGGCTGCTCGCTACGGATATGAAAGGTTCAATATCCTCCATGAGCCGAGAGGCTGACACAAAGAAACGTCGCATCACACTGCTTTGAAACTGAACACCACACATCCGACTATGGGAATGATCTTGAGGCGTGGTGTGGCCGACGATTCCCCGAATGCACGACGCTGGGTCCATCACTTGACCGTTATGCAAATCGGATTTGATTCTGGTTTTTACTGGTTGCTCGTGGTATGTTCACTGTAATGACACAACTGCCAGTATTCTGTCTGTTTCCCTGCTTTGATCGCACCAGCTCAAGCATTCGCTGCTATTGCGTAACCGACTTAAGCCTGCTTGTTGCTTCGTTCGGAATGTTGGGAAGTCTAGCTTTGTCGTCTGAGTGACTGGCAGTACTCTTGAAGATGGTCGCATGATTAGTGAGATAAGTTGCTTTTTGGGATTTAGGGTCCGTTTCGTATCAAAACGCCTAGGTGCGAAATTATACTTGGCCTATTTCTTGGGGATTTCCAATGGACTCGTAGAACAATCCTAAGTCGCAAAGATCAGAAGCCTACAACCTACAACCCTAAACCCGAAACCTTCCTGAACAAAATCCAAGCCCGGGAGCCCTTGCACGGGTCTATGCTGCAGCCATAATTCGATGCTGAAGAGTTTGCCTAGATTTTCGGGTTTTGGGATCAGGGCTTTGGGGGTCTCCACCCTTTTTCACCTTTTTGGGCTTGTAAAGGCTCCGGGAAGTGGTGTTCGGACCTACTCTCCTGGTCTCACACTAACATACATGCTTGAGAACCACGGTTTACGGTTTAGGGTTTGAGGCTTCTTGGGTGCTCTTGCAATAAGCATGGAAATGTTTGAAGACCCTGCAATAGCTCCAACGCCGACCGCATGAACCCATGTGTATGGTTTCGCGCGGCTCAGAAATAGATGCCAGCGCTATGTTTCCGCACAGCCCTCCGAAGTAGGCGCAATGCGCCATTTGTCACGCTGACTAGGAACTGCTCCACACTTCTGAGCAACAAAAGCCGTAACGAGTGCACAACTGAAGCAGAGACAGAAATTCATGATAAAACAAAGGAAAATCACACATGCGAACACCGGAAAATCGTTCGTACCCCGCCTCAGGCTGTTCCATCGGCACTGTGGGCAGACTGTTCGTGAACGATTCCGAAACTACGAAACAACAGCGCACATGATGTTTAAACACTCCAGTGCACTTGAGTGTGAAGCTATGCCTTTGTCACTGGCGTATTGGGCTTAATTTACCCGGCTCAAGGCTTGGCTCGGAGGTATGTACAACCCAGAGTCTATCGCTCTTTTCAACGCGGACTTGTATCACAAGGCGTGGGCCGCCGTGGACACAAGTGATGCTTGACCGATGCAAGCGCCGCCACATGAAGCTAATTCATGATGGCTCAGCTTTGGTGTTGGCAGAAGCTTGCCGAACTGGACTAGGATCATTACTGGTGCACGGTGCACGACCAACAGCAAACAGAAAAGTGAACTTGCAAGTGCGAAGAAAAAAACGGAAGTGAACCAGCGCGACGCGCGAACAGCAGGACAAAAACGGAAGCAAACTTTGCAAATGAGCAACGACGAAAGGACGAAAGGACGAACAGAAGCGAAGTTGCAACTTTTGGTCAAACTTCACCTTGGACCCAACTTTGCACCACCAAACCAAAAACGCTCTGGAACCTGTAAGCAAGAATAATCGGAAGCCTCGCGGCCAAATTCGAGAACACATTCAATGCAAGTCAAACGCCTTCGGATAGAGTAGAGTCGGCAGCGGACGGCGGCGGGTGCACCACTACACGGAAACGCTCTTGGTGGCTT